>CALYOO010000450.1:0-31297 GCA_945261195.1 Cryptosula pallasiana
AGGTCGACCTATTTATATTATTTTATCCAAGCCGAACTCTAACTATATTTATCCCAGGTCGAACATTTTACTCTTATGTCTACATAATTATTTACTTGCTTATTTTACTTATTTTTGTACATGTGCTTGGGCAGCCATCCATGCGATGGAGACTGCCCCCTTCTGTTCTATCTGTTGTTCTATTGGCCTTTATGTAACCAATTAGATGTACAGGCGTGGCCTGCTTTGTTCTATGTGCTGCCAATTACTATTACATAACTTTTTCCATATAAATATGCGTGTCACTTGTAATGAAATCAGAGTTAGCCTACACTCTCACTTGCTTGTTGATTCTTATTGCATAAAGCACTTATGCAACGAACCAGTGGCTAAGCAGAAAACATACAAGTAAGCTCACACATACAGATTGCGCTGATAGATGAACAGACCAGTTCACACACTTGCACAATAACTTGGACAGTTGAATAGCTCTTGGACCAGTCGACTAGTAACTAGAATAATCAGTCAGCAGAAAGTGTTCAGTCAATCTGACTTACACTGCACTCGGGCAAGTGATACTGACACGATTGTTTGAACGGCTAGTTCGACCTGACGCATCTATTCCACCGAATAGAAAATCAGTGGAAAGCGAGAGAGTTGTGACAACTCCTCACTGTGTATTGCTCGCGAGCGTACAACGCTGCAAATTCTACTCTACGGTTTAGATTGCTGACCTTGGGCGAAGTAGAGGCGTACACTGCACTGCTTGTAGACACTTATTACTGTGGGCCGCTGTACAGGTGACAGCTACCACTCCACCCTAAATTCCTGTACAATAATAATAAAAAACAATGGCTACTATTGATAAATAATTAACAACCTTATATTGTTTTGATATTCATAGAAATTGGTGTATATGATCAAAAGACCATGGGGATTCTGAATATCAAACTTATTTTGACAGCCGCTACCGTTTTGATGGGAAAAATTAGCTCCGAAAATAATTATTATAAATAACGAAAAGTTAAAAAGATTCATAAGTCAGCCAAAACTTGTCCAATCAGTATGAAACTTGGTGAATAGGAGCGTTAGGATGTGTATTTCCTTCGTTTTAAAAAAAATTGTGCTAAATATCTTAAATAAGAAAAATAATTACAATGAAAAAAATGACGATTTTGGTAATAATAAATAATTATTAAATATTATTACAATGAGTGAGAAACTACACTTACCGTGCTCGAAATTTCACCAAAACTGGTCACTATGCTCAAAACATGGTGCTTTCAATATCCTAATATTTAGTTTTTTGAAAATCTATCTATAAAAAAAAAATTCTAAAAAACAAAATCAACCGCATGCACCAAAAATCTGTGCGCCATTGCTGGTTGCTAAGGAACAAAAACCAAAAATAAAAAATTGTAAAAGTCAAAACTAGCCTAAGGCCATGTATTAAAGATAATTTAGAATTATACAGCAAATGATTCTGAATAGAATGATACCACAATGTAAGACCTTACTCTTACTTTGCTCATTTGGAAATTGTGAACAGACAATTACCGGTTTACTGTACTCATTCCGAGTGGGCTCGTGTCATGTAAGAGATGTGTTAATACGAAGTCACCTCAGTTCTTGGTACTAGTTCTATTTGTTGTGTGTTTGTTTCGACCACTACAGCTGTGTGCTAGCCAAGCGTGTGGAAAAGTCATTAGCTGTATAAAGTGACCCATTAATTGAGAGCAGACTGTGCACCATTATAAAAAGGGAGAAGATAACTCTTCACCCTGTGAAAAGCCAAACTTTGCAAAAAACTGTTAAAACTCCAAACAAATTGCAGATTCACACTTTTTATAACAATAACAATCTTTTGATATATAAGTTTATGGATATTGGTTTGGTGAGATTTGGATGTCGCTTGCACTTTAATTTAGTTAATGATTATAGTTTTTTATAACTCGGCATATTTTTCACAATGCATGTAAAACAATGCCTATTAGCGCATAAAAAACCTTATTACCCTGCAGAAAACCATTTATTGTTAAATCATCAGCTAACTAGTCTGCTACCACTTCAGCAATTACTAACTCAAAATTTGTATGGTGGGGTTGTTTGAAAAGTATATTGCAAATTCATCTGCGACAATGTTATAGATGCAGGTTTTAATCGCTTTTGCATGATCACGGATTTATACTGATAGTTTTTGCACAGACTCAGTCACTTTGTGTGAGTGTAGCTTCATGTAAAAGAGGAAGAGACGAGGAAAATCTTCAATTCTTGATTAACATTTTATCTACTTCATTCTTTCAAATTATTTCTTTGGTTGACCGGTTACATTTTGCACTGCTAGATTCAGCTGAAGCGCAGGAGTCAGAAAGTGAGTCAGATGACTGCTCAGGAAATAGAAGAATATCAACTAAACAGAAACCTGCAAAAGGTGAGGTATCCCCAAATCGGTTTGAACATGTGCAGAGTGTAGTAAATTTTGAGAATGGCGATTAAATTTTGTGAACTTGACAATTTTTTTTTGTTCTTTAAAAGCTGTGTAGAAAATTTCAGTAAAAGAAGCAACAACATGCTGTCTAAGCTTGAGGTTTTAAAAGCGCATGCTGACAATTTAAATTAAACTTTGCAGTTCCGGAAAAAACCAAGGTTGTCATTTTGTAAATTAGTCATTGGAAAACGAAAGCTTATTAATCTTTTGAGCTTTTCACATCACTTCGAAAATTTTTTTACTATTTACAAACACTTCAAGTTTACAGCATAGATCTGATCTGAGAATAAATGTTCTACAACCTTTTCCAAACTAAAAAAAAAATAATTGATGAGGTCAAGATGCTGATAATTGTTGGCAAATAAATTTTTGCTGCTGCATTATTTAAATTCGACTTACAATTTTTTTCTTGTCATTTTCAAGATTCAGCAGATGCTAAAATACCTGAATCGGGTGCCCAGACGAGTCTTGCAAGACCGTCGACTGCCGTTGGTAAGACAGTATTGAACAATTGAAATAAGCTGTTAACTACAACCATTACTTGGTATTTTAGCCAGGGAAAGATGGAGGATCATTAATCTCTAGATTTCTCTGAGCCGGTATTCAGAAGGATTTTTATATTATTCGAACCTATGTAGCATAAAAGTTGACAAAAAGTTACAAGTTTTGTGACTGCATTAATGCCCAGCGTAGAATTTTTCAACTTTTCAAAGACCTAAATCTATAAACTTTTGACAGTAGGATAATGGAAGTTGAAATCGTCGGTTTCTGTGTCTTCAAATTATTAACAGTTGTGCGACTTCTCAGAAATAAACTATTACTCATGCTACACACAAGTGTCCTTCATTAAAATCACCATGAAGAAGTACTTGGTGCCCATCATGATAATGATAAATATTTAAAATAATCAATCATTGTAACGGTAATTGATAACTATTATCTATTTATATCAGGCTATGAAAGCCATACATTGCTTGATAAGTTGTGACAAACATATCACTGTGTTAGAAATGAATTCTAGATTCACTGCACAATTTTTAATGTGAACAGTCTGGTGGCAACACACCCATATATGAAACAAAGTTTTTTGCATTCACTCTTAGTATCGATTTGATAGAAATCGTTCATAACTTGACACCGCAATACAATGAGGCAACAATTCGCCAAATCAGTGCCACAGTAAGCAAATGATTTTGAATAGTTGTCTACCCTTTGTGATAGTCGTGTCTGCAGGATTTCTTTAAAAAGTCATGTAATAAAAATATGCTGCAGCAATGCTTCAAAGCTTCGACGTTCCGAAAATTAGTCAGATTTTCAGTGCTATTGAAACTAGCACATGAAGTTTCGTTTAGCAGGTCTGACTGTCTGCAAATTGACTATTTGTTCAAGTATCAAAAAATAAAACTTATTTTAAATTGTCTCTTGATTGCACTTAATCTTGAAACTTTACTCCAATTATAGCGATAGTAACTGCTCTTAGTTTTATTTTTAATTTCAAAAAACACAATTTTGCACACTTATTGTATGAAGCAATTCTAGTTTTGTGGTAAATGTTTGCAGAGCCAAATCCTTCAAACAGCAGCCTTGAGGATGTAAGTTACAACAGGGATTCTAAAACTATGGCAGCATCTTGGAAAAAGCAAATGGCAAACGGTGAGCAACAACATTATCATTCTCAGTATCTTGTCAAGTTTAGTTGTTCAAGTATAACTCTTGCAATTGCTATTAAATTTCTCATGCTTACACCTTTAAAAACAACGTACATTGGTTTTGTGGCTAAAATTGTAAACCAACGAAGTAGAGGCAATTGGGAAAGGTTGAACCCTTAACAAATTTTTCATTATGACATTGAGGAAATTTAATTTATGATGTTAACGCAGTTGTTTTAAAAATTGAATTATTTTATTTTCAGTGAAAGTTCCAACTTACAAACCAAAGGGCCACAAAAGAAGTTACACAAAAGTGGACGCATGCTATTATTGCAAGAAGAATCTTTCATCCAAGATATCTAGACATCATTTGAAAGTGCAGCCATCTAAACAGCTGGTCAGATAAATAATCTTGGAGAAATGAAAAAGCAGAAATAACAAGCTGTATAAGCTCCAGCAGCTTGGGAACTATCAATATAATTGCGAGGTGACTTTTTATGTTTCATGCCACACAGAGTTTGGCTGACATAAAATAAATACCTATACATAAAAATTTTAGTGGCTGCATTGAAATCTTCTAATCGTAAGTATGTATTGCTGAGAGACTATCATCAATGATCAGTTTTGTAGCAAGGTTCTGCATTAGCGACTTCCCATTATGGTTTGTTTCATTAACCAGTTGGTGAACCCGGTCTCCCAAATTTTTTTCAGGTTATTTCAGCAGGAGGAGAGTTGATTGTGGTGCGGAGACCGGCTGTGAAGCTCCCCGCTCGTCACTTTGTGCCCTGCTTGATGTGCTTAGGGTTCTTCAATGAAAAAAACATTAGCTGACCATATTAAACGTTGCCCCCTCAATGAGTCAGCAAAAGTACAAACAACCTAGTACAAAAATGAGGGTTTGTTGGTGTTAGTGCAGCATATGCCAAAATTGGGTAAGTTGGAAACTCGTGTTATTTCAGGAGTGAAAGAGAGTAAAGGAAATGAAGGTACAATGACCATTGTTCATATTTATTGCCTTTGAAATTTGCTAGAGTGGCTGAAGTGGCTTCCATAAAATAATCAGAAGCACACAATACCTGTACTAAACTTCAGCAAAAGTTTCTGAGAATTTTACTTGGATTCTATTGAAGACATAAGATGTAAGACAAAGAAGCAGCTATCATGTGATGAAAATGTCATGTTTTCCATTTGTCTTATCAAGGCCTATGCTCCATCATAAAGAATGAAGGGCTCATACGCGTGTTTGGTACCCGTCAACTACTACGAATGGGCGAAGACTTGAGATCAAGTGACATCAACAATATTCGGAATAAACTCCGTACAATAGCAAGGTTACTAAAAGAAATTCGCAAAAGAACTGGAAGTTACCATGATTTCGACCACTACATAAACCCAAAATTCTATGATGCCTTGACCCTTGGTCATTACATTAAGCAGTTAGTCCAATTACACATCGCTGCCTCTGTCAAGGCAGGAGATATGGAATCAAAAGTGAGAGGAGAGCAGTTTTTGAAGCTGTATTGTGTTGGTTGGTCCATAACAGTAGCTGCAGCAGCATCAAAAAGACAGAGGCTACAAAAAGTAAATGATGATGCACCTTTACCAACTACCCAACCAACTACCTGAAAGAACAAATTGATGAGCAGCAGCAACATCTTACAGATGATTCCATGCTGGTGAAGTTTGTGGCATCTGCATTGACAATTTTTAACAAGCGAAGTCCCATGGAAGTTATGGAGATCAAAACGACAGATTACAGACTATCTCTTAATCAGCAAGAGGAAGGGGAGGAGATTCTCAACCAGTTGAGTGTGGATGGAAAAGTTGCCGCCAGCAGGTATGTTAGTTACTTCATTGTATGGTTGTAGAATCAGATGCAATTAATAATTTATTTACTTTGGATAACAAGAATTATTTTTTTTACAATGTTTGCTGTAGAATGCATCTTATAGAAGTGCGAGGGAAATCAACACGGAACATCAGGAAGGTATTCGTGCTGGTAGAAGCACAAATTAAAAAAGCGATAGAGGTTATATTAAAACTCAGAACGCTATCATCACCAAAAGGTGAATAAATTTTTGCCGGGTTAGTGAAATTTTCTGAAATTGTTCAAGTGAACATAATTGAGCATTCGATGCTAAGCGGCCAAAATTGTTTAATGATGATTATTTCAGATTGCAGTATTCACAGCCATTTGGTGGGACCCAATGCCTAAAATAAGTTGTGGCTGCGTGTCCAGGGCTGGCTCACCCTAAGCGAATTCATGCGCAGACGATAAGGAAATATCTGGCTACAACATGTCAGGTAAAATTGTATGAAGAGCAAGTATGTTTACGCGGATAAGAAACGGCTGCCTACAATGATCAATTTAATTTTATATACATATATAAGAGTTGTTGACCAACAACTACGTTTGTTGCAGGTGCTGAACATGCAAACAAATGAAGTGAAAATGTTGGCTGATCACTTAGGTCATGAACTTGATATTCACACCAATGTGTATTCATTGAAATCTAGCATCGTGGAAAACGCAAAGGTTGCAAAAATTCTTTTGGCAGTACAATCTGGGAAACTCCATAAAATGGATGAACTCACAAAACTAGATGTTGTTCCAATTCCATCAGATTAAGAAGTTGCAGAAAAAGCAGGTAAATTGGGCCTAAAAATTTCACGACGAACTTCAATTCCACCCTTGAAAGGGAAAGGAGTGCCATAAGTGAATAATATGGAATTAGGTTTCACCTCCGACACCAGCTTTATTTGATCTTTTTCTTGAAAGGCTTTTTTTGTGGTGCGAACTAAATTCTTTGATTGAAAAATTTTGTAGATTACGGCATACATAGTGGGAACATGTCTATCATGTCTGATTTTGCAGCCTGGCTGTATGGAATAAATTAAAGGTGAGCTGCTTTTTATTTTTTTTTTCAATTCCTATTGCCCGTAGTTACGTGGTGAATTATATAATTCATGCTGAACATAGACAACAGGGTTAGAATGTATAATAACGGGTAATTAAGCATTAAAATCCTTTCTGTGTAGCTTTCATAATTCTAACTAGACCTAACTATGTAATTGGTCTTGACCTAACCATATTTTTTTCTGATGCAGGTTCAGGTGATAGCATCTCAAAAGTTTCGGTTACTGAGAAGAAAATAACATCAGGTAACCTTTTAACCATAAGCGTAAAATTATTGCATGTCAATCAATGTGAATATAACCTTTAATTTGCCACCTCTGTACGACTGACAAATTCTATATCATCTTCCAACCAGAGTTGTTTTCCCTTAATAGCAGTAATGGAATTGTCACCACCTGCAGACACTATAATAAATTTATTCTCAGCCGGGAGTAGCTCTATGCCCTTAGTCTCTTTTGACGTTCGTGCACCACTACCACCATATCTAGTGATAAATAACGATACTTGTGCACATAATAGCTTTGGTCTGAGTTTCCTGTTTCCGGTTCCATCTTCATTTTTACAACTGAAAGCCAACCTGGTGATTGTACCCAAACTCTTTTCCTTTCCATCTTTTTTAGGCACTTGAAACAATTTGTAGTCAGACAATAGTTTTACCATCCTTTACCATTTTATCTCTTAGTATATATATAACCAAGGAAACCATCTGTCTGCCCGTACGTCTATCTGATATTCTGTTTCATTTGTTTTGTGTGGTTTATTCGTTTTATAATATGGTAAATAATCCAGAGTCATCAATCCCTTGGGAAGAAGATTCCCATAAAATCAGACCTTCTCCGACAGCGCTGCTATTTTTGTCCAAATACAACAAATCATATGAAGCTGTGACTGCCTCTTGTAATAGGTTAACTTGTTTCCAAAGAATTACTCAGTACAGGAGACCATTTTTTACGCCAAAAATATGCAATAGAAAGCATTTTAAATTTCCAAAAAAATTTAGCATTCCTTCACTTTTTCATCACATTCTTGTTGTTTCCATCCATGAAGTCACAAAGGAATGTTTGATTACCAACATTTTGTAAAATAAATCAAAAACTGAACAGCAACAATTTTTTTAAAGTTCAGTTTGTCAAAAGTTATGACAGAAAAGTTTTTGGTTTTTATTGTCATCAAAACATAATTTTGACCAAAATTCCTTGTCTAAATAATTAACAGGAACAATTACATCTAACCTATCAAATGCTTTGCTGTGTATGGTTTATGAACCAATAATAGTAGTTGGGATTGTGTGCTGTGAGTGAGAAGACAACTCTGCAAAGGCAGTTTCTTCCCGAGCACTCAAAACCATATAGATGCTTTACTAAGGACATTGGTCAATGTATTTCCATCTTTATTGACCAATCAAATGTTCGTACTGAGTGAAAATAAATGCTAGGTTGATAAAAAGCCATCAGGCAACTTTTGCTAAATCAAAAGGGGATGATCACATTCGGCTAAATGAAAAATTTCATAATTCAAAGGAGAGAAAGGCAGAGGATGGGACAACGAATTAAGGCAAAGAGCACATGAACTTTAATATGTGGTGTAACAAAATGCATGCAATTTTCTTATTTTCCAAGCAAATTGGAGCGCAAATGTTTGTTCATATGCATCTATATTTACAGAGAGCTTTGAGAGAACAAACGCATAGGGAAATTCAAACTTCATCGACGAAAGCTGACAAGTGAGGCAGTAGTGGCTAAAAAACTGAAATTTGGCAAAGTTTCCATGCACACAGCAACTCGGACTCTCAGCCAATGCCAGTCACCAAAGAAAAGAAAGGTAAGAAAATACTATTGAATTTTTAATGGTAAGCTGAACCAAGTAACCTGAGAGCATCAATCGCAGAACCCTGCATGCACTAGAAGCACACCAGCTCGATTATTTTTGGGTTTGTCAAATAGTATAAATGCGGCTTCCAGCATTTTTCTTCCCAGCAAATGTAGATTTGTTAATTGGGTAACCAAAACTGCTGTATAGCTACGACATAGCAAGTTTAACAATTGAGCTCATTCTTATTATAGAAGTTATCTGCTAGTTTGTGATTCCATTCATTTGTTAGCTTTATATCTGACCGGTGTTGAAAAACTCAGTCTCTTTTAGACTTTATCATTAGCTTCAATAGATAAATGAGACACTATCAGAAGCATATCCTGGTGACATTAGAAAGAGGGCTCAGGCATTCTTGGAATGTGAGCAATTAGGCAAAGAGTTTGGAAACTCGCCTCAACTCACTGGCTTTGATGCGATAGGTTTTAAAGTTTTAGACCATGAAATTAACGCCACCCACTTTTGTCAAAGCATAAATTGTTGTGCCCGTAAATAAACTAATGTTCAAAAAGTTTTCAAAGACCTGAATGCGTCTGTTTTTGATATCAACTTATATACGTATGACTCCATACCGCCAGTATGAAATTAGAATTTATTAACTCGGTGTAATGGATTTAGTTTGTTCAAAACGTAGAGTTCAGGCTGTTTTTAGTGAGCTAAGCAATGATATTTGAAATGTTTGTTTTCTCAGAGTGAGCGGTGGCAGTTTATTTAAAATGCAGTTCAGTTTCATGATTTCAGTGCAAATGAAATGCTATCTCACTTTAAAGGTATGCAGTGAAGGATTGGCATGCATGGGACAAGAAACAATTGATTTCAATGAGCCCTTACAATCCTTCTTCTCCACTACTGGAAAGGAAATGAAGAAGTCTCTGGCTAATTACCAAAATGCTAAGCCAATCATTTTTCAGTTCAATGATGGTGAAGAGAACCTAAATTACAATATTGAAACCCTCCATCAATGTTTTTCGAGGGCTCATTGCTCTAGGATTTTCTCGCTTCTGCGAAGAGTGAATTAATCAATTTTCTATTTTCAATTTTCTGCCATAACTGAGGGGATCGTTTGTGAGCTTACTGTTTGTTTGCTGTGGAAGTAGTGGCCCAGTAGTATTTGCTGTATTCCACTACATTACCACATCGGACATTTTATGGTTGCCTGAGTTGTATTTTCTACAAGTTGGTTTAAGCACAGGGTTTGCTTAGCCAAATTTATAAACATGCAAAGGAAAAAGCGTGTTCACTTACAGCGTATATAAATATTAGTTTTGTTTTTTTTGTTGTCTAAAATCACTTCATTTTCCCATTCAACTTTGTTATAAAGTTTTGAAACACGATCTAAGATATTTCCACGCGTAAAAATTACAGAGATTATTTATCAACATTTCTAGGAGATTTAACGTTTGCAAAGCAATGTGTATTATATTCATAAACAGCTTATTGTGGCAACACTTGTAATTCCTATTTACAATATTTGTGTTCTCAGAAGGTTGAAAAGATTTCAAATATAACTAATCAAAATTATTCTTCACACCTAGATAAAAAACAATTTTTATTTTTTTCATGTTGAGCGGTGTAAATTTCGTTAAACTGCCATTTCCACAACCTTTTCATAGCAGAGTTGTTTTCTCGTTGTGAATCATCAATAGGACGCTTAAAACTTTTGAACTCCCATCAATTTCAGCTGATTGCCTATTTAGAAAATACGTCATCCATTCTCAGTGTATAGTTACCACTTTCAGGCAATCATCATTGCTAAACTATCTAAAGCATTAGAAATAACTTATGCTTCATGACGAAAAAATTATTAGTGGGTTATATTTGTCAAATGAGTAACAAACACCAAGTCTGATGATTTCAGTTATAAAGATAGTCCAAGTGTGTGTATGCTAACCTGGCGAGTGGTGATGACCTCAGGCTTCAAATGATGGTAGATGTTTTATGGGTTGGGTCTGGGATCGAATAGACATGTTTTGGGTAAACCTGAACAGAGTGGCTCTCTTTTTTCAAATCTTACAATTTTTTTCCAAAGTGCCATGTGTTTGTTCAGATTCAAATGATGGTGAAATAGGAAAGTGTGAAATGACTTTGTTGACAATTTTCGATTGAAATTAGAAAAAAAAAATGTTTTTCTTCTTTATCTGCAATTATTCTGATTCCATATATGTCCTCTCTCAGAAGAAAACAACCAAGTTTAGATAGATTTAATTCTATTTGTCCAAGACTTTTGTTATCAAAAAACATTGATGTAGAGTTGCCCTCTCTTTATTGAGAAAATTTCTAACGAGGCATTTGATGCTAACCATGATGTAGTGCTAACCATGAGAGTTGCAACCAGTCAAAGTTATAAAGCAAGCTTACGAAAATTTTATTTCATTGCATAGATGTAAGGCTTTCCAAAATTGTTCACCGTGCAGAATGTCAGATAGCAATAATGAAATTACAATAGTTTTGAGGTCTTTTGAAACTGCTTTGGCTGAGTGTGCAGTTTTTCCTTGATGGTAAAACAGCTATTATGCACACACACTTGCGTTAAGGTGATAATGTTTTGCAATCAAAAGAATGAAAAACTAGTGAAACTTTCCAATCAAAAGTTAAACGCCAGGTTTCAAATTGTTGAAACAATAAAAACACCATACTTTGTTCTCACTTTGTAAATAGATAACAAAATTTCCCAAAACGTGTCTCAAGTATTGTTATTGTTCATCAATGACAATAATTAAATTTTAATTACTTGCTACCGATTAAAAAAATGAATAGCGACAGATGTTAAAATCAATATTTTTAAAACTTATTTTAAAACTTATTGTGGAAAGATAACGATTGAATGGGTTAGTCAAGCCTGGTAGACAGCATATATGTTTAATGCAAAAACACATTCATTTTGCTCTGCAAGATGTTTGCTCTTTAGGTTGTAAACCGATTTTGTAGAACAGATATTTCATTTTCTTCCTCTTCACTGTGGAAGTTTGTTTATTCCAAACATAACAGTCAAGAACCAGTTGTTTTATTTTTTAAGTTTTATCTCGAATGATAATAAATCTGTGAAATTCTTTTATTTGCAGACTTTGACATACTCGGATACTGTCTTCTGTCGGTGGCATTAGGAGAGAAAGGTGAAAACCTTTATGCTCTGAACGAAAACTTAAGTATTATTTATAAGATTATGTGGCGTCCTTGGCAATCAGCTCATGTAACAACAGTTTGTCAAATCATGAAGCTAAGTTAATAAAAATAGTTTTATTGGCTATTCAAACTAAGAGCAGCTACTACACCTTTTTGTTTATATGCAAATTATGTCTTCTAGAAATGTCGATTGGGCTATCTGCTCAGTGGAGCTTTTTTGAAAATTTTTATCCTACAAATGATGACTCATGAAACCGGTCACCCTTTTACTTGGATTTTGCGCATAAATTGTTTAAACGACTCTACACTGTCCATTCATGATTGCATCTTTCGCAAAGAGATACAGTGGCACACTAATCTTAGACTGCAACTAGATTAAGGCAAATCAAACAAAGGTATGTAACACTACAGTTTCAGCAATCAGAGTAATGTGCGATGTAAACCTTCATGAAAAGGAAGGTCTAGTAAAGTTTGTACTACTTGACAGACACAATACTGTCTCCAAATGCTACGCATGTAAATTGCCATTGAGCAAAGATACCCGTACTTCGGCTCTTAGTAACAAAATTTACAGGAAGTACATACCGAGGAAAACCAGTGGGCCTTTAAACCAAGCATACAAAAAATAATGGGCATATTTTTATCTCACTTGTGGTACTCTTGAAACAGTTGCAGTCCACCTATGCCCTGGGGTGTTGATGACAAATGATGAGAAAGAAATGCTGCGAACGAGAAGGGGGGGGGGGGTTGTATCGAGAATAAAACTGCTGTTGTCAAGTGGCCAAAACATGTTTCTTCTATATTACACAAAATCAAGAGCTTAATTACACTAAATATTATTACTGCTACACTAGCGAAATACTTTTTTCTACATTATATACAACCAAGAAGTTAATTAGATTGAATATCATTACTGCTATACCAGAGAAATGTATACTTTTTTTATATCACATTGACCAACAACCTAATTGGACTGAATACTGCAATTGCTATACTAGCAAAATGTGTTTTTCTATATCATCCAAAACCAACACTTTATTTAGATTGAATATTATTACCGCTATGCTAGCCAAATGTTTGGAATATAACATATCCACACATATTTGTAATTTGTGAAACTAGTTGGCCTATTTCAGTACACAGATTAGCGGGCAAACAGATTTGTGATAAAAATAAGTCTGTGACAACCTGATGACAACATTATTATGTGACATGGCAGCATTTGCATTAGCAAGTGAAAATATCATAATATCATAGCTGGAAACTTAGTTGTTTATCAAACATCAAGCCAGTCACTCACCAAGCAATTTGCTCAGAGATTGCGTGATTTTGCGACTTTTCTAAACAATCACTAGCACTTCATTTGAGGTTATTGCCAGGTTTTGATGCGAATGGAAAAAGTGCTAGCTGGTAACAGTTGCATCAGTAACTCCATAAACTGATTTATTACGTAATTTACATGGGACAATATAAACTACCCCACCTGCCACAGCACAAACAGTAAGATCCCAGTATCCTGTTGAAAGAGCTTGAGGCTTTCTCTTAGAAAAAAGAGGAAATTTATCCAGGGCACTCAGTGCAGGCAAGTGACTGCATGTCTAGCATCAGATATGGCAGTCCTTTTTGGTAGTAGAATGTCCATCAGCGCATATAATAAACAACGTATGAGACAGTTTGGGGAATACCGAGAAAACCCATTTGTGCCACAACTGGCCCCAAGCAAGGAACTATGAGGACAAGGAGCTACTAAAACAAGAGTTGAAGGCTGTTGCAGATGGTGACGTGCAGCTTGGAGCCAAGTTAAATCAGCGATGGTGTGCTCTTGATCGGAAAGTTGGCCTTACAAGTAGAACTGGAGCAGTCAATGTTAATGCCACTCAGGTGAGCATGAAATCACTATTTTTGGAAATTTTCATAAAATAATAGGATTATGACATTGTTTTATTAGAGTACTCACGTGTACCTGTAAAAAATCTAGCCTACTGCAATGGTAGCTTTTTCATCCACTTGGCAGCATCGCTCATAGAATTAGTCTTCATCTTGGTTAATTGCCAGTTAAGTAAAATAGGCAGCATACTGGGCAGCATTACACAATAATTTGACGATTTTAGATACTGCAGAAGTCTGCCTCCCGGCAAGGATACTCGTTTGAAGTGAACGAAAGTAGAAAAAGGAGCTGGATTCAACACAAAGAGTTGAAAACATAAATTTAAAGGCAAAACAGCGGAAAGAATCTCGGTGAGACATCTAGACACATTTTTCCATTAACCAATCACAGATTTTGCTGAGGTTGGATGACAAACTAGTGACATACCCTAATTTTGGCCATTGAAAGAAATATTAGTAAGTTGATCAATAATAAAAATGTGCAAAAGTGTTATGAATCAAAGAGGAGTAGTCCTGCAAAGGGGTTTACCGTAGTTGTTTATCGATTTATTTAGGGCGGACTGTGACTTTCACAATGGAACTTTTCAAATGATAGCTATACCACTAGTGTATTGAGTCTGCGAATTAATATAAGGACAGCCCATGACTAACCAAAGACATTAAAAAAATCCATATTCATAACCTGGTTGATGCATGAGTTTTTGGCTTCTCATTGTAGTCATGGCAAGAAATACAAGAATTAATGAGGGCACAATTTATGTTGGGCGGCTGGTGTGCCTGGTAACAACACAGCTTCACAGAGGAAACAGTTTAACCAGGCAAACTAATTATGGTAGGAGTGTAGCCCTCAATCATATCCAAAGAAATCACCTGGACTCAAAAACCCTGCATGCTTTACAGCAAGCTGTACAACTAATATCTGACTTGAAGAATGTTTGTTGGTTTATTATTTTATTCACTTCATCTTTTCCTGCGAGACAATTATTTGTATTATTCACTTTCCCATAAATAACAATTGTTGAATGTAAAACAGTCTGGTTACAGGGACTGCAACGTTTTTTTTTTTCTCAAATGTCATTTGATCCGGGAAACTGCGTGAAAAACTCCATAGCGTTATTAAATATATACATATATAAACTGCTGATCTGATTTTATTGTAACCTATGGCAACAATATTGCCATTGAGCTATCTCAAAAAATATTAAAACGAAGTTAAAATACGTAACTCGAAATGTCAACAGCGAAAGTTTAGTTATAGAAGAAAAAGTTGTTCTTTTACAATGCTAAAAGTTTTTAGTAATTTGTAATTAGTTTTCACCAGAAACAGTTTCATGTTATACATCGCAGCGGTAACCATGGTTTGAGCAGAATTGCCGTTTCAACAGGCAAATAACTGTGGTATAAATTGATTGTCTTTTCTGGAGAAGTAACTATACTGCTCAAGTCATTTGTTTATGGAAACACTAGCGAATTTTTACATTTGTGCTTTTACTCAGCCTCATTCATTTATTATAATGTATAAAACTTGTGTGATAGAGTCCTACATATAGTGTCTGTGTATAGATTATATACATAATATACTTGCATTGTGTGTCAGCAAAAGATTATGGTTAATTTCCTGTCACAGCTCATCCGGTAGGAAAATGTAACAATCTTTTTTTTCATCTAACAACATGCAATAAATCCACAAAGCTTTACATATTAAAAAAGGATTAACAGTGATTACATAACAACAAGTGAGACACGGGAATGAATACTGCAGATTTATGCTAATAAACATAGAAAAGTTACATTATATAACTGTTTGACATTATAACAGAAATCAGTACTAACAATAAAACTGGCAACTTATATAAGTACAATTTGAGGTCTTTTAAAGCATTCGGTACATAATTTTCTTTTGTATAGAAAGTAAACTGTATTACTGCGATAGATTTCAGACCCCTGAGGTGAAGCTTATATGGTAGATATATATGTTTAATCTTTAAGCGTGGTAATATCTTTGTATCTGGTTCTGCACACAGATCTTGTGCTTTCTCAGGTGTAATGGAAAAAGATCAACCAAATGTTACGGCTACAAAGGAAAGACTGTGCTTGTAAACAGCTTGTACATTCGCTAACCATGCAGGTAAAGATATTATATAAACAGCGATACAGTAAAGGGAAGTTTCTACATAAAATGAATTTAGGGGGTTTCTTATGAACTATAAGAAATACCACAGATTGAGTGCGAGCAAAGCAGCAACATCATTGGAATTTTGGCAGATAATACTAAGCATACAGACAACAATCAGCTATAGCGAGATGTCCTTATGTCAACAGTCAAATGATCACTGTTCAACAGCTAATCAGCCAACAACACTGCGTTTTATCTTGCTTCTAGTTTCACTAGTAATACTGTGGTCAGCTCTTCCTTTGATAAAGGAAATGTTGACTGATTTGTTATGGAAGTTTGTTACGTTGATGCTTATGCCTTTGGCTTGCTTCACAGCTTTGTGTGCCTTGTTTCAGTGAGTTACGTTTTTGTATTTTACTAATAGCAGTAGCTGTGTTTGCTTTACCAAAAAAATTTGAATGTTTTTGATTATTTTTACATTTTTCTTCAAGTAGTTTTCATATTTTAAAAATCTATGTTGAGTTATGCTGCAAGTAAGCAGTTGATAGAATAGAACGTTCTGCACATATAACTTGGCTAGTAGTAGTAGTAGTAGTAGTAGTAGTAGTAGTAGTAGTAGTAGTAGTAGTAGTAGTAGTAGTAGTAGTAGTAGTAGTAGTAGTAGTAGTAGTAGTAGTAGTAGTAGTAGTAGTAGTAGTAGTAGTAGTAGTAGTAGTAGTAGTAGTAGTAGTAGTAGTAGTAGTAGTAGTAGTAGTAGTAGTAGTAGTAGTAGTAGTAGTAGTAGTAGTAGTAGTAGTAGTAGTAGTAGTAGTAGTAGTAGTAGTAGTAGTAGTAGTAGTAGTAGTAGTAGTAGTAGTAGTAGTAGTAGTAGTAGTAGTAGTAGTAGTAGTAGTAGTAGTAGTAGTAGTAGTAGTAGTAGTAGTAGTAGTAGTAGTAGTAGTAGTAGTAGTAGTATTAGTAGTAGTAGTAGTAGTAGTAGTAGTAGTAGTAGTAGTAGTAGTAGTAGTAGTAGTAGTAGTAGTAGTAGTAGTAGTAGTAGTATAGTAGTAGTAGTAGTAGTAGTCAGTAGTAGTAGTAGTAGTAGTAGTAGTAGTAGTAGTAGTAGTAGTAGTATTAGTAGTAGGTAGTAGTAGTAGTAGTAGTAGTAGTAGTAGTTAGTAGTTAGTAGTAGTAGTAGTAGTAGTAGGTAGTAGTAGTAGTAGTAGTAGTAGTAGTAGTAGTAGTAGTAGTAAGTAGTAGTAGTAGTAGTAGTAGTAGTAGTAGTAGTAGTAGTAGTAGTAGTAGTAGTAGTAGTAGTAGTAGTAGTAGTAGTAGTAGTAGTAGTAGTAGTAGTCTGTAGTAGTAGTAGTAGTAGTAGTAGTAGTAGTAGTAGTAGTAGTAGTAGTAGTAGTAGCTTTAATGCCTTTGTTGTCTTTTGGGTTCAAAATTCTATAATCATTTGTTTTACCTGTTGCACTGAACGTGGGTTTTATGAGAATAAAATGATTTTTTTTTGGTTGCCATTTGATAGGACTATATCCTAGAGACCATTTGCAGCTTGATCTATCTCTGGGGCCTGACGTCCATACAATTCATTTTGTAACTTTTGAGATTGTTTTACTATATGGGTTTGTTTACTAAGATCAAGGTCATTATCATCTGATGATCGTACATTAATTTGATGTAATATCTAGTTGGTGCAGTAAAAAATTTTTATATTTTTTTTTCGCAATCAAAGTTGGTGGCAACTTGTCTAGTAGAAGCTGATACGTTCATTGGCGGTAAAGATAATTAGCTAAATTTTGATTAACATACTAAAAAATTAATTTAAAAAAGAAGCTTAATGCCTTGAAAATTGCATTGTTTGCGGTGGCACAGTAGGCAGATCAACCAAGTATATCTACTAGTGAAAAACATTATACGGAGCACATATACATTGTTTGCGTGTAGACATATATGATATATATGCGTACATCGAAACCATTAGTTAACCATTATCATGACGAATGTAATGTGCTACCATTGATAACAATAATCAATAATTGCAATTATGTTTCTATAATATTCAATAATAATTAATTCAACTACACAACAACCCGAAGGGTAATAATTACTCTCCATCGACTAGTAAATTATTATAAAATAATGTTTTAATAATTATTATTTTATTATTATTTCTGCTATTAATTATTATCATTAGCAATGTGAAAACAGTTTTATTTTTCAATCACTATTATTGACAGACTGCAAAAATAAGTATTTTTCTCAAAGTCACACTGATAGCAAAATTAAACTTTTTAGCGCTGAAATTAAAACATTTTAGACAAGTAATTATAATATTACTTTAGTAATTCAGGCTCAGTGGGCTGAGTTGATAGCCAGTAGATAAATTTTTATTAACGTAAAACCATATCGATGTTCAGTTCCGCCCGCAATATCTGCGTATTACAATCGGTGTAATCTCACACTACTGTAGAACTTTTCGAAAAATATTTTTCCTACTCTTTTTTCAAAAGATAATCACTTTGACCAAATAAGTTTTAGCAATTTATTCAAAATAATACATCACTAGATAGCTAATATGCATACACATGAATAAAAAATAAACAAACGGTCAACATACCATTCTGGGTGCTGGCGGAGTTCAGTTGAAGTATACAAAATTTGAACATATGTTTATTACTACTGAGATGAGTATGAGAGGAAGATTTCAGAAGTATCATTTGATGTAAAATGATTGGCTTTCTGGTAAATTTTAAAATTTGGCAGTAGTAACCTGGGTTTCCAAAGATATTAAAACAATAGAAACAAAATGTTTATTACAACCTGGTACGGCGAGATCTTATACTGATGTTTTCATAGGGCCACGTGGTACAAAGATTCAACTCGTTGTAATGTCTACAATATATTTTTTTGTCCCAATTCATAACATGAAAATGAAAAACTGCTTCTTGATAGTTTGAAACTTTTCGTCAGAGGTGTTGCAAATCGCCATTTTCACAAGCCAATTCAAGTACAAATCATGAAGCTCGAAGATCAAATCAAATCCGAACCGGGTCAGTGGCAAATCAAAGTCAAATTGCGATGTAAACAATTCCAATCAATTCAAGTATTTGAATATGATTTGAAATTGATTTGCAAAATCAGGAAAATAAGCGTTACCCCAAACAATTCTTGGTGGTGCAAACTAATTTGTAGCCCTCCTTCATATGTTATCCAAGTACTGTAACACCTCAAGCATTTACTCAAACAGCTCTGAGAGGGAGCACTCTACTGGTTGTCACCATACATCTATGTATTTATTGTAGAAGGCTAGGTCATGTGCTTACTAGCCAAAATTAGTCTCCTACATTTTTAACATTGCAAGGTAAAATCCTCTGATCCTGTTTGCCCAGGTCCATAACCTAACAAAGGAGCTGCAGTTTCAAAATATATCTATAGAGCATACTGACAAGCTCTCTCTGAAAACTGGTCTAGCAGTCAGAGTTAGCAGGAATAAGGAGACCTGCAGCCTAGATGTGCTCAATTGAGGAAATTGATCTCACTCATCATGAAATGGTTCATTCCGAACAACTACCTGAACAAAAAACAACAATTTGTAAGTAATAAAAGTTCTGAAAATGGACTTTTAAAAAACAGTTGCTGCTTGGAAAGAAGTATTACATAATTGGAAAAAGAACAATCAAGTTTACCTGATTATTCATTGTTTTGTATATCACCAACATGAACTATCAAGTAGTAATGCCAGGCTTTCCCTACTCTGGCTCAAGTGCTTCATGGAAACAACAGATCACAGTTACACTGAGACCAATGTGAAACTGCTGATATGATTGCTGACAGAATGTTCACACATACAGCAGCTGGCCTATACATTAAAGAAACATGGAAATCTTCGGAATATGTTGGCAAGGCACAATTTAACCATCTTTACAATAGACTACGTAGAGGTAAGCATTAATTAATACACAAATGTCACAAATTATCGATAGGCGGTTTTAATGCTGTAAGTAACTTGAGCTTATGAAGCAACTTCTTACAAAATAAAAAGAAAAGAACAGGAAGTTAGGTGAAAGTTTCAATTTAACAGCTCTTTAGAGAACCACGTCAATTTGAAGTAAGGCCCATATTTCGAATGCTCCACCATAGCAATACATCACACTTCAGTGAATGGTTCAGGTTAATCTCTTTACGCTCATTAAAGCATGCCAGCACTTATCACTTTTTGGTTGAGTTTCTGAATATTCAAGTCTTGAGCAGCAGATTGATGTATTAAATAACCCTCTAGGCCTACTCAGTCATGATTTACAAGCTTGCCAAAAAGCCATTGGCCTCAAATGCTCGTCGCATCAGCTGAAATTTAGCTTACTATAACTTCCATTGATTGCGGTGTACGTCATCTTCGGGATGTGGGCGTGGTCAATTATAATAAATAATGGCAAAGTTTTATAAATGAAGTTACATCGTTTGCGTTTAAAATGAAATCTGATTGGGCAATTCATTTAGTCTTAGGTCTACTGAAGGCCATTGCAACAGGAATAAACAGTCCTTACGAAGACACCCCATCAAAAACCTGGTTCTAAGATTTAATGTTAAGGTTTACTGTTACGCGCCATTTTTCACCTGGCTTCAATTTGCACGCCGCACGCATAAAATCGCAATTAGTGGTTTCTATCAATATGGACGCAATTAGTGCGCACGCATAGTAAACAGGACCAACGCTTGATTATTACGCAATTTTCATATGTGAAATGGCAACAATAGACGATTGCGGGATTAGTCAGGTTGTCCAATGTGATCACCATCACAAACAAAGGATCATCTCATCTTATCCTTCTTCCATAAAAAGGATAAAAAAATTGTGCTTCTTTTGGTGAGTAAGGGAACAATAAATGGTATTTATTTATACAATAATGGACAGTAATATGTAGGTAGAATAATAATAAATAAAATAATAATAAAAATAAATAGCGGCATCTGATTGGTCAAATAAATACTGTGCCGTGAAAAAGTAAATTCCCGAAGATGACGTCAACTTTAAGCAGTGTAAAAGTTAGCGAGCATTTTTGGAAGAGGGGTATTTTGCAGGCTTGTAAATCATGACTGAGTAGGCCTAGAGGGTTATTTAATACATCAATCTGCTGCTTAAGACTTGAATATTCAGAAACTCAACCAAAAAGTGATAAGTGCTGTCATGCTTTAAAGGAAAAAGCTCAAGAAAGGTACTTAAAGGGCTAGTACTGTCGGTTTTTACCGGGAAAACGCTTTTTAAATACTACTCGTGAAAGTGTTGACACTAATAGCCAATTAAATGTACGTTGCGGCGCCTTATTATGACAATAAAAACGCGTTGCACCGGCCCGTTATTTTAACTATATCCGGTTGATAACGCGCTATTCTCCATTATTATTATTTTGTAAATAATTTCTGCTCGTGTTTCTGCTAAGCGTTGCACTCGATTGTTTTGGTCAACTATGTCTTCAGATGATGTCATCAAGCCGTACCAGTTTTATCCAGTGCGTATGGATAGTAGTGACGATGAATTGCCAGTCCCTGGTGCTTTATTTGAGAGAGAGAAACGAAGGAAAAAGAGTTACACTTTGGTTGTTGCTAGTAGTAGCAGTACTACTACTAGTTCGACAGCAACCCCTGTTATTACACCAGTGCCATCATCATCATCTGCTGCTATATCTAATACAGCAGCATCTACTCACACGTTTAGGCCTACAGAGGAGAATTGGTGTCGTTGTGGTAATTGCAGTGACATGCCTACAGGCTTAGAAAAGAAATGTTGCATGGATGAATCTCTAGATTTGACATATTTTCAAGAGGATGATGTTTATGAGCCTGGCACCCAGTGTATTCTCACGAGCATTGTATTGCTGAGAGAAATATTGGGCAAGCGACCTCTTGAAATACAGTGGTTCAAACGGAGAAGGATGCTAGGATATCGAGGTGAAGCTCTCTCTTACAAGTTGATGTCAAATGCCAATTATCGCTTCACTGCTTACCAACACTACATTGACTTCATTCACATGTACCTTGGCAAGCACAATCGTCGAGTTATTCCTGCCTGTGTGGTGAATCACATTAGAAGCATGTGGCCTGACCCGACTCACACTTACGTTGGATTCCAGCAGGCTGAAGGCATGTGTGTTGATGATGATGATGATGTACAAGAGGTGCCAGCTGATGAGCTGGAACAGCTGCTCCTAGATGATGGTACATTGTAGTGTCCGTGCTCGGGCGTGAGTAGACTACTAGTCCACTCTGTACATGTACCATGCATCCAACCCAAACGGCCTTTTTCAAGGCCACCAACATGTTCAAGAGTTGTTCAAATAACCATAACAATTTGTTTCTGCATAGAGCAATGTTTTATGATAAACAAAATTAGCTAAAATTTTTTATGAGATTAAAGTTCAAGTTTTCAAAGAAGTATAATTAAAGTTAGTGGCACCTTGCGCAGTTATATAAAATCTTTGCTGCTGCTTGAAACTACTAGCATCCTGATAAATGGACAGTTGGAGTGCTTTGATTGACAGTAATTGAACTGTGATGAAGGTGGTGAGATCTGCATTCAGGTTCGTAAATTACTGTTCAAATGAACTTATCTGTGTTTTATATTACTGTTGGTGTGCTCGTCTTAGTGAAAATAGTGTGTTACAATTGGTTTCACCACACGCTAACCAAATCCATTCATGCTGTCTATGGTTAATGTGTGATTACTTACAGGAAGCGCCACGTGAAGGCTTGTAACATTGCTTCCCTTCCGATGATATAACCCTATCGGCGGTTACTCTCATCAAGGGGCGGACTGAGAGTCTATTCGCTCCCAAGCGCGGACACCTTGATGAGAGCACCCTTTTCTACCAATCATGCACACTTACTTGAATCGTGAGTAATGTTTAGCAGCTGCTGTCGCTAACTCAGGCTTCTCCACACGGGCAATGCCACACTCCTCTATTCTATAAAAAGAATATTATCCACCTTGTATAAAATGTTGCGTATCATTTGTAATGTATCTTTTTGGTATATCCATAGTTGCACATACCCCAGCGACGTTTACAGTAGGATGCACAGCTTCTTCCATCACACGTTGCAATATGCTCTGTCTAAAACTATAACATTTCTCTTCATAGACAGTCTTGAGCCGATAGGACCTGGATTCTTTCGAGTAGTACAATGCCCTCCTTGTACTACCGTCGGCGTCTATTCAGGTAACATATACATTAATATTAACAAGGTTTAATTTATAATTTTTTGATGACACTTAGAACAACCTAGTTGTGGTACATGAGGCTTTCTCACCTTTCTTGCTTCCTCTACTAACATTGTGGTTGTGATCCAAATGGCCAACTTGACTCTAGCCTGGTAGCCTGGTGGATCAAAGTCAAGGCGCTTGGGTGCATAGACCAGTATTAGACTGTGCAGATTTTCCAGAGTGCCTGTGTGTAAGCCATGGTTGAGCAAGCGTAGTGACTGCAAAGTCTTTGGTTTGTTGAGGGCATTCAACAGAACTCTGTGTGCAGGATCTTCTGGCTGCAGCCAGTGTTTTTCTCACCATATCACTAAAAAAATTTTACAATAATATAATCATTTCTTGATTTTAATGTTAACCACACTTATGAGTTGGTGAGCACCACCACATGCTCTAGTTAGTACTTACTGCTCTAAGGAATCATGCTGGCATCTGAGGTACTTCAACCATCCCGTCAAAGTCATCATGCACATTTATAACGTGGCTTGCCATACTGCGGCACCATTTCCACCAACAGTTCAGCGTCGCCTTTGCAGTGCTGTGCAGCCCACCATATATGGTTTTTCAACTCCGGTAGCCATGGCAGAAGTTTTTTCTGAGCCTTAGTAGTGCAGGCCTCCTTCAACTTTTTAACAAAGTTTTTGGCCAGTGCCAGAGATCCTGGTTAAAAAAAATGCGATTTTTCTATAAAAATTTAAGTAAACAAAAATTATTATTCCAAATCATTTTACAAAGTCCTCATTTTATAGTTATAGATTTTTAAAAATTAATCTGTATTTTACCAGGTTATGAGCAATGCTTTCGTGATTTCTCATATGTGCTGCAATGGAGAGGTGACTGTCAGTTGCCACATACACTCACGTCGATGTCTTCTTTGGCTTGTTGGAGAGTTCAACGAAGGTTTCCTTCTCCGCAGCAGTGGATGATGTGTTGTAGGCACACTCCTTGGTCCAGTGAGTGAGTAACTAGACCTGTACTCTAAAATTCCAAGCTGGTGTGAGAAAGTTTTTTTTATTGCCATTTTATTGAAATTGCTTGTAAAGTCAGTAACTTACGATGTCCATGAATGTATATGTGCAATAACGTGCACAGTTGCCCTGGACTATCGAACCGTCCATCCCCAGCTAGGCTAACTTTTGACTCTATAAAAATGATAGTCATGATCGGCCATTTATAGTAGATAACTTGATCAATGGCATACAAAGTGAAACAATTTATTTCAATTTAGTTTGCATGTCATACCTCTGTTGTTAAGAAGGACACGAACAACAGTCATTGCTTCCTCGTACACTTCATTGATGACAGGTATAATGCAGCTTCGCTAATATTGGTAAAATACCGACTTGGATATATATTCAAGTTCATCACTTGAAAGGGTTTGGCCACCTGAGTGTAACGTGACTCCTCTGAAACAATAAATGTCATACAACTGATCAAATTCCAACTTATTGCAACATATTATACAGTGATGAGCCTAAAGAAGTGCTTAGCTATACATACGAAAGAAAAATGGATGAGGCCAGGAGAACGTTGCCTGCCAGTTTGGAAACCGATTCTAGGCTGAGATTCCCACTTGAATTTTGTTCCACATAAATTACATTCAGCGGAAACTACCACAGCTGAACCCACTTCTGTAACTTTGCCTTGGAAAAGAGATGGTAGTTGGCATTCCTTGCAGCACACCTGCAGTTTTTATTTCTTACAATATAATGTGTATTACATAATAAAAAATTAAAATAATATTTATTGTCATTCATTTTTTTCTGAAGACTAAATATCACCAAAATTTTAGCAAACAGACTGGTACATACGCTACTTAGTAAGTCAATTAATGAAGACTTAAACAAAATCCACTTTGGTTCGTCCTGTTGGGCGTACAATCTTCTGATGATATGGAGTCATCAATTTCAATATCTGTAATTTACCATCAATCATTATCATATCACTCATCCATCAGCAAGAGACACTGTTCCAGCAAAGTGTCAGGCAAGCAATACAGACCTTCATAGGTTTCACCTTCATCATCAGAAGGAACCCACTCGTCGACACCATAGGTGCTATCAGCTAGGGTGGAAGGCTGCACAGGATAGTTGTGGTCAGGCAACGACGGCACAACTTCTCATCAATACATGTTTGAGAAGAGGACTGCAGCGTGAAGCTTTCCGTTTGACACCCCTAATAAATTTTCTTAATTATTAGCAGAAGCAGACAGAATTTTACGAATTTACCACAAAACTCCACAATTGAAATTAGCGACGATACACAGAGGTGTACAGTGGAATAAGACTTTCACTTTTTTACAGCAGTCTCATGATAGGCAGATAGAAAGGGTCAGCTATAGTAGAGAAGTTGCTAGAACAGTATACTGCAACACAAACATGCAATAACATGAAAATGTCAACCGAAGCTAAGCACTTACAAAGCTGCGCATAGTAACACCACTATGTAGCTGTATGGAGGTGTCAGAGACACTGGTCTAGAGAAAATAACTCCCCACTACAGAACTTTTATAACAGTTGCCAGAATTCTATGATTTACTGCGCATCAAACTTCGAGAACTAAGTGGAATAACATTTTAAAAACTGAACCAACAGCATACATATAGACCTGTACATTCCCTTGTACAGTCACTTCCTCAAAGTCCTGCACAGGCACTACTGCTGGTGATAGAATGACAGAGGCAGAGCCAGTCACGGGTGACTGATGAAGAACTCTGTATATATACATATATATATTTTATTTGAATGCAAAATTTACCGTTGTCTAAAACACTAGCTTACAAGTTGATGGATTATATCTTTGCAATAAATATATTTGAATTGTCAGTTCGCTCTTTTTGTTTTGTGCTCCAATTGCAGCCATTTCATGGTATTTTACATCTACATAATTCACAGTGCACCCCTCATAAATTATTTTTATTACCCAGAGACCTAAAAGATCACTAGAGTGTGTGCCAAGAGTATTGAATTTTTGCCACACCAGCTGTGTCATACATGACAATTTCTATTGCAGGCAAATACGGCCTCGGTATTGTAATGTGTTTTCAGTGAACAAATAATAGTAATTTTTGAAAATCATTTCATAGTTTAAATATTTAATTGCTTACAAGTCATCATGTAACAAATATGGTGCATTGACAAGTATTGTGGTGGTATTAGCGTGAAGGCCAACGGGTTCCCTACACTAGATTGGTAATAGGCAGAGTTGGGGGCAAATCATTATTCTGTCAAAACAAATCACCTACCAAGTCAATTAGCCTAAATAAATAAGTACTTAAGGTCTAATTAACCTTTAGCCCCAAATCATAAAAAATTGTTTTTTGAACGGTTTGAATTACAGATGACTAGTGATTTGCCCTAACTCTGGCAACAGGCACCAGCCAGAACCTCTGGATTACTCCCAGCTAACAATCAACCTGGAACTAAACAGCAATATGTCATATTCTGTTCAATACCAAGCCATTTTTGCAGTTATGTTACATGCTGGGCTGGCATACTGCAGTGAAATGTGAAGGATCGACAGGTGCATACACCAATATCTGATTTCATATAAAGAAGACAATTGATATTTAAATGCAATATAATGATTATCAATATTAATTATCAACAATAATTCATTAGTATGGTAATATATGACAAGAAACATAATATATTTCCAACATTATGATTATATCACTAATATTGTGATAAAAACGCAAAAATGATAAACAAATTTAATAGCTGATAGCCATTACCAGTCACATAATAATAATAATAGCTGAAAAAATAGTAATAATCAATGAATACCATTAATAATAATACACATTTATACTTACAGTACGAACAAATTTTTAATCTCTTATAATACTTTTATTAATAACAAACAACAGTAAAAAATAACAGTAAGAATTACTATTTTTATTTATTATTACTACTACTACCTATGTCAAAAGATATATTTTTATAATAAACAATGTTTTGTACCAATAATAATAATATTACAACAGCAAACAACAATGTTGTTGTGTATTATTATTAATGACTATCGTATAATTCATTAAATAAACTAACTACTACTACTGCTAGTAATAATATAGATACAAAATAATAATAAAAGTAACGTAAGATTCTAATAATAAATGATAATTAAACTTGGTAATTATTATTAATAATTATTATTAATAATAATCACTAACAACTACAACTAGAAGAGGACTTGACTAACTAAGAACAACAACACTCACTTACTTACTAATAATAATTATTATAATAATATATAATAAATAATTATAATAATAATACAACTTACAACAACGGTCGGATTTCTACAGCGAGTTACTGGAGTAGTAATGCGGTCAGGCAGTGGCACTTCTCCATCCTTGACAGTGTACTGGTGGACTGGTTATAATAGTAACATCTCAACTGACAAGGAGCAAAATGTTTTTTCACACACTACATAGCCTCCAGACTTCACAATCTTCTCAAAAGAAAGATCAGCGCGTCGTGCTCTGTGAAGCCAAATCTTGCTACTTCAGGCTGCCGAGACACTGGGGACTCGAAAAAAACGAGTGCTAGATGAGTCACTCCTACTGTTGCAAGAAGCAAACATACACAAAACCATAGCTGAATGCTGGAAAATCAAGCGTGAAGTAGAGAATACAAAGCAGACCGTCAACAGTAATAATATACAATAAATGGCTACTTCCGATTTTCAGTTGTCAACAGTTGAGTCCAGCAGTGAATGCTATAAAACGACGGGGACTTTTTTCCATTTTCAGCACTTCAGATGGGCTCCTTGTGAGTTTTAGCCCACAACAGCTGATAAAATTTATATCAAAAATTACAGTGTATTAATTGTATTTTTTTAAATATATTGTCGATTTGATCCAATACTAGTCCTTTAAACAATATCCACAACGACTACAAGCTACCGGCATTGTTAGATTGCAAGTAAAACACAAGCAGGCCCTTACAGAAAAAAACGTGGAAATCAATGAAAACGGAAGTTCCAAAGAGTGGAGTCGCCTGACACCAAAGCCTGGTACAGTCATAACAAAGCAAATGATCGAGGTACATGTCTAGTCCGTTTGCTGCTCACAAAGAAAGAATTGCTGATGGATGCCGACATGAGGAAGGTTGCAATGGCAATTGGCTGTTTTTTTAGGGGAGTTTTAACCGTGAGATTGCGCTTGACTTTAGGGGTGTTAGCATGGGCAGGGCCAATTTGTTGCTTTACCCAGTAAGACCACCTCAACTTAGGAATAGCAATTAAAGCTTTCTTAGCGTAGGTAAAGATCTTTTCCCCGCTTATGTGACTGAGCACAATTGGCTCTACAATTTTAGTCACCAGTCATCCAGTATTTGTATAGATCACCGTCTTCCCATAGCATCTCTTGTTTATCAGTTGATTTTTTGCTACATGTTTTGGTTTATTGTCACATGCTTGGTACAGTGTCAAACAATGTTACTGATTTGCTTGTGTTTTGTTGCTAGATGTTTTGTGATCTATCTAGTCACGTGCATTCAACTTGTATTTATCGGACGGTGTTAAATCCCCGTAATGTGTAAGTTAAAGCAAAGATCGTACATGTATTTGTTTTATGCTGAACTATTGGCAAGGTATATTAATGCTGTAATTCGCACAGATGCTATTTCAATACTATGTAAGTTTCAGGATTACCAGTCAATAGTACTAGTCAATACAGTTCCACAGTTCTCTCTACTGCTCAGTGGAAATAATTTGGTACTGCGTAGTCCCTCTAATGCCGATCCCAATACAGGAGTGATGATGTGAAACAAAGAGCATCACCTGACACAAAATTGATGAGTCTAATGTAGGTGGAATGAATCTCTGACCTTGAAACTACAAGTTGAAAAATTGGCATGACCGATGTAGTACATGTAGTACATAACAGTACAACTAAGGGCGATGTAATCGTATCCGTTATTATTTGTGTGAAATACTAAGCAATTAAAAATATAGCAATATTTAAGATGCAATGTGCAAGATGATGAATAACAATAATCTTAATATTGATGAAAAAGATAATATCAGCCACAGTATTACAGATAATTAAAGTGCATCACGGGTGCAACATGAGATGCGCAAAACCACTCCTATAAAAACTCACTTGAAAGACAGCAATTTGTTTGACATGGGGAAAAATCACTGATGTTTATCATCTTTTGAGTCAAGCCCAGAGAAATACCAATCAAATTGTATTACGTAGCAATAAGTATGACACCTAAAAATGATGGTGAATACTTTCACTAGTGCAGCTACAGACATGAGAAAAGACCTTTACAGTTTCTTCCCTTTATTAAATTTTACCACTTTACTGACGGTTTATAGCATTGTGCATTATTTTTTGTGTTAGGAATGTTTTTCAAAGACAGGACGCATCAATTTTCCTCTTCGTAGCCATCAGTGCAATACCCTTGTCACAATCACTGAGACTTCAGGCATGGGTTTATTATATTCGCATAACTGCATTTGTGTATAACGAGATTATGGCAAAGAATAGGGCAAAGAACCATATTTTTATCCTTGTTACTTTCACCACAAGCAGTGACTATGAAAATTTTAGCACAAACTTTTTATTTGTGAACTAAATAACTTAGTTTAATCTTGAACAAGTTTGATATTATATCAGTTAAGAGCAGCATGGTATTATTGAATTGCAACTAGTGGTAAACTAATAATCAAAGAGCAACATGCAGTGCCATTCATTGCTAATAATAATAATCATCATTACATGGGTACAACTAGTATTACCAGAACGTGTACCGTTTATTACCAGAAATCATAAACTACTGATAATTATTATTAATAACCAATAAATGGTGAGAAAAGTACTTGTTTAGACACGTTTTAATGTTACTGGGATAGTTTTTGCAATCCGATTGCTATGTAATCCAACTGCCGGTGTTTCAGTTTTTTTACAAAAGGATACATAATCAGGTAGCCAATGCAAAGAGTTTCATAAGCTGAAATTTTTATAATATATGACTGTCAACTAGCGAATGAAACATAGCTAATGGGGTTGTGACTGAGGTTATCTCCCTTATAAAGGGCGCTGATGTTCATCCAATCGGAAATTGCTAAAATTTTTATTTGGAGTACAATGCACAAATTCGGAGTTGTGATGTTTCAACTGAAAATAACGGCTATTGCGATGCAACTGACATAACTTGACGAGCCACGGACTTCACAAGGCTATAACAGATTACATTTATATAAGGTTTCCAATCACATTAGTTTAAGCGATAGAAGACAATTATTAAACAAAACACAATGTGGCCAGTGATTATATACAATCAGACGCAAAAAAGCAAAGAAGATGATAAACTGGACATTTATCAACTGGCTGTTGTTGCAGTAACAAGTGAGAGCAATCTTTGCTGGAAAGTATATTATTAAAGAGAAGACAAACTACGAACTGCAATCGACAAAAAGGTCCAAGGCTAAGTTCAAAAGAAGTTGTGAAGTTAAATATTCAAGGAGTTTGCTGTAGAAACAAAAAACAAACACGGCAGCCCAATGCACTTGAACCAAAACAAGTTACATTAAAAGGTCTACACATAAAACACCGTAATCAGTATGTCGATGCAAACTTGGCACTTAATTTATATTTGGTCTTTAGCGACTAGAAAAAAAAAAGTATTGGAAAGGTCTATGGAAACCCAAACACCGCTAAAATACCAATGGAAAAACCTCAAAACACTAACCGACAATCCTAGTGTCATTGGCAACTCCGACCCCTCCGAAGGAGGTTATCAAAAGCACTCAGGCTGCCAGTGACACCAAGACAACAACCCATGGCAAAATATTAAGAACCTGCGGCTGGCCCTGGAAATTTCAGTAGATTGATAATTTCTTTAGTGCTGACTTGTCAAGGCTAGGCAGTCCAACGACTTGGAAAACATTGTTCCTACCACCCTATTCAACTTCTTTTCAATTTTCAATTTTTTTCACAATCTCATCAACTGTAGTACAACTTACATTTCTTCACAATCTCATCAACTGTAGTACAACTATCTATATATCATTGACT
>CALYOO010000451.1:0-31232 GCA_945261195.1 Cryptosula pallasiana
CATCCTGCCAACGGGTGAAGTGGTCGGTGAGGACCAACGCCCAGCGGTTCTTCCTTTTCGTCAAGGGCAGGGGGCCGACCAGGTCGACCGCCAGCTTCTGAAAAGGTCGTCCCGCGTACATTCTTTGTCGGTGAGGGTTCTCTGTCTTCTTCCCATTCTTGGCGACTTGACATACCTCACAGTCCTTGATTAGTCTCCTGACCAGGGGGGATATGCCTGGCCAGTACCAATCCATCAGGATGCGCTGCCTTGTCCGATGAATCCCTGCATGGATCATCCTGTGCGTCTCCCAGACGACCTGTGTCCTCCTACTTGGTGGGCAGACTACACATTGCTTTGATCTGGAAGGGTGGTGCAGCGTGATGACGAGCACCCCGTCAGGGCGGATCTTCATCGCCTCCTTCCGATCGTACAGTGTCTTCAGCTCGACACTCCCTTCGGCCAATTCTCTCTCTGTAACGCTTCCCGGTCGTCTCAGCTCGGCATAAATCCGGCCTACCGCATCCTGCCCGTCCCTTTGCTCCTGAGCTAAGGTTTGGGCGGAGTGTACCGGGTTTGTCACAGTGAGGTTGACCCGCTCCTCCTTCTCTCTCGTCTCTGCAGACTCCCTCTTCATCATGTCTCCCGGCCGTCTCGGCTCGGCGCAAGTCCGGCCTACCGCATCCCGTCCCTTCGGCTGAGCCGAATCCTGGGGGGGATGTACCGGGTTCAATGTGTCGAGGTCGTCTCTAGCCTCTCTCCGAGGTCTCTGTCCAGCTTCTTGCTGCAGCTCTACATGGGAAGGTCCCCCATCTCTCTGCTCGATGGAGCCGCACTGCCTACAGTCCGCGCAGGGTCCCTGTCGGCTGAGCCCATCGGCATTACCATGGTGAGTTCCAGCTCTGTGCTCGAGCTTATATCGGAATTCAGCCAAGATCTCCAGCCATCGAGCTATCTGGTTCGATGGTTCCTTCCGTCTGCACAGCCAGCGGAGGGATGCGTGGTCCGTCCGGAGCTTGAATTCCCGCCCGTAGAGGTAGGGACGGAAATGTTTCACTGCCTTGACGACGGCGACCAGCTCCTTCCGTGTGACGCAATAATTCCGCTCCGCTGGTGCCAGCGTCTTGCTGAAGTATGCAATGACGCGTTCCTTCCCTTCTTGTACTTGGGAGAGCACAGCACCGACTCCTACCGCACTGGCGTCAGTGTCCAGTATATATGGTAAGTTGGGGTCGGGGTACCCGAGTACTGGGGCTTGGGTGAGCCTGGCTTTGACCTGGTCGAAAGCTGTCTGCTCTGCTTGTCCCCACTTCCAGGGTGTCTCCTTGCCTGTCATTACGGTGAGCGGTTTAGCAATCGTGGCGTAGTCGGGGAGGTACTGACAATAGTACCCGGCGGTTCCTAGGAACGCCTGCAGCCCCTTTACGTCCGTTGGTGCTTCCCATCTCCTAACGGCCTCCACCTTCCCTGGGTCGGTGGCCACTCCCTTTGCACTTACTACATGTCCGGGGTACTTGACCTCTTCTTGTAGCAGCTCGCATTTGGAGGGTTTTACCTTCAGGTTTGCCTGGTGGAGTCGTCCTAGCACTTCTCCTAGCCTCTGTAAGTGCGTCTGGAAGTCGGGTGCGATGATGATCACATCATCCAGGTACAAGAGCAGTGTCTTCCAGTGAAGACCTTTGAGGACTTTTTCCATGAGCCGTTGGAAAGTGGCAGGAGCTGACGTCAGCCCGAAGGGTAACACTTTCCACTTCCACAAGCCGCTTCTAGTGGTGAAGGCCGACTTGTCCCTGGCGTCCGGGTCTAGGGGTACCTGCCAGTATCCACTAGTGAGGTCCAGCGTAGTAAAATATTTACTACCGGCCAAGGCGTCCAGAGACTCGTCGATTCTGGGGATGGGGTAGGCGTCCTGCTTAGTTATGTCATTTAGCCTCCGGTAATCCACACAGAACCTCCACGTGTCGTCCTTTTTTCTCACCAGTACCACAGGGGAGCTCCAAGCTCCGTCGGCCGGCTCGATGAGGTCCTTTTCCAACAGGTCCTTGATCTGGCGTTCCGCCTCTGCCTCCTTTTCTGGTCCCAGGCGGTGTGGTGGGCACCGGATGGGCCGAGCCCCTTCTACTGTGGGGATCGAATGCTCTGCCAGTGTTGTCCGGCCCAGGTCTCCGCTATGGCTACTAAATACTGTCTGGTATTCGATCAGCAGCTCCTTTACTTGCTGCTCCTGCCATGGGTCCTGGCACCCTTTCTTTGCTTGCTGGAAGAGGTCGTGTAGATGGGGGGGTAACTCCCTTCCTCCCGTCTTGCTCCTCTGCTGTCCGTCTGGTTTTGTCAGTTCCCGAACGCCACCCTCTTCCACTCCCGTAAAGGTGCCAATCACCTCTCCTCCTGCGTTGGGTTTAGACATCTGACCAGCACGTGTCCCTGAGCGTCAGGCCTGTTGACGCTGGTGGCGATGGGTATCCCACCCTGGATGCTTTCAATCACTCCCTGGGGGAACGTATCCCTGGAGCTCAAGTGACATGGAATAGTCACTTCTGTCTGTGGTGGAAGCTGGGTGTCCTGTCGGACTTGCACCTTGGACACGAGATTTCTCCCGTGGCGGTCGGTACAGGCCAGCTCCCTTCCCTGTATCACCAGCACTGGACGGTCGAACCCCATCTGGCATCCTTGGCTCGTCAGGAAGGGCATCCCTAGGATAACGTCTTCGTTGACTTGACTGACCACAAAGGTCTCTTCAAACTTGACGTGCCGTATCCTTCCCTTCAGTGAGAGCAAGCCGTAGAACGGAAGTCTCGTACCGTCGGCCATGATCCCATGGGAATCGTAGTGCTGCAGCTTGCGCTGTACGTGGTTCGGTAACCGATCAAAGACCCGCTTGGACAACAGGTTAGTGTTGCAGCCCGTGTCTATGAGGTGCGTTACCGCCTCTCCTTCTACCCTTCCAGGTAGGTAGTAGCTCGAACGATATGGTCGCTCGATCTGATTGCTCTGGAGTGTCACAGGCTTTGGAATGAATTCTTCCTTCCTCAGTGGGGGCGTTTGTGTTTGCTTGTCCTTCCTCCTGGGCCTTGGTTCCTGCTGCTCTGGAGTCCCGTCGCCGTCCGTTTCTTCTGCCACTGAGCTGTCGAGGGCCGACAGGCTGGCAAAACGGTTGTGTAGGGGCGATGGGGGGACTAGTCAGGAGGTCCAGGGGAGGAGTCGCTCGACGCACTGTTGCCGGTCCACTGGAGGGCGCCTGTGCCCTTTCCTTCTGATGTGCCGTTGCCCGTGTGCAGCCAGCGGGTCTCCCTACTGCTGCGGGCGGTAGTCGTTTCCCTGGCGGCTAGGCCAAGGGACGGTCATACATGCCTTCCGGGTGTGGCCTGTCTGTTGGCATCCCCAACATCTCTTGGGTGGCTCAGGCTTCTTCTCCATCTTTAGGCTGGCAACCTCTTTGCTCAACCCTTCTATGGTCTTGAGTAGCTGTGCCAAGGGGTCCTGCACCTCTTGGTGTCGAGCCGTCTCTCTCGGTGGAGTCATCTCCTCTTCCAGGGGGTCGGTCTCCACTGTCCTGACGTGAGGTCCTCCCAATGGTTGGTGAGGCACCTGCAGGAACTCGTTTCCTGCCAAGATTGCTTCCTCTAGGTTCTGAGGGCGTACTGCCAACAGGTGACGTTGCAGGTACGTGTGTCCTAGAGTGCTGTGGAATGTCTGCATTACCAGCTCATCCCTATTCTGTCGCGGCAAGGTGCTGTGGGCTGCCGTGACGAGGTGCTCGACCGTGAGTGCATGGTCTCTGAGGCTTTCTCTGGGGTTTCGTCGGTAGCTTAGCAGTTTTGCTTGGGCTTCCGAACGAGTCATGCCAAAGGTTGCTCGTAGCGTTCGTGCCACCTCTTCTGTAGTCTCCCCTCGACCGCACTGTTCGGCCTTGCCTGCTAAGGCTTGGCGTAGGTGGATGACTGCTTCCTCGGCCGGCCAATGGTTTGCTCTGGTCACCTCCTGGAACCGTTGTAGAAAGTAGTCCACGTCTCCTGTACCATCGTACTGTGGTACTCTAAACTTATCTCTGGCCGTGGCTACTGTCATACGGTCTAGGATGTCGGTGAGCGTCCCCATCATCTGCAGGCTGGAAGGATCCCTGTCAGTGCTCAGTGCTCGTCTCCTGGTTGCCATTCTTCCTCTGGGAGTTGCTTCTTGTGGGTGTCTGTCAATCCCACTGCTGCCACCAATGTGCAGGATTTCACTGTGGGGGTGTGAGTTGGTAGCTCGGCCTACCTGCACAACCTCCCGAACTGTAATGGCAACTGTGTCTAGTGTGCTAGCGATACAACCCTTCCACAGGTCGACTTAGTATACTGGAGAATGGTGGTCGACCATCTCAGTAACTAGTGAGCTGCCGGTTGCGTTAGCTGTTGTTTTGTGTGTGTGCAATGAGTTCGAACTTTGAAGGGCGAACTAGTTGAACTAGGTTCGGCCAGCAGAGGTTCGGCTGTCTTTTTGTAGTGCTGTGCAGAGGTCGAACATTGAAGGCGAAGTTAGTCAAAGCTAAGTTCGGCCAGCAGAGGTTCAGACTGATCTGCCTGTATATTACTACTTGAGTAATGGTGCGCAGTGAAGTTATTTGTATGTACAAAGAAACTTCTGAGAGTGTGCAAGCTGACTCTGATTTATTTGACTAGAACATGCGTATTTATGTAAACTGTTACATAATAAAAGTGACTGACAAGTAGTGAACAAAAGAGGCCACACCTGGCACAATTGATTGGCCAGCGTGTGCAAATAAAATACAAGGGGTGGTACAACAGTGAATGCATGGCTGAACTCACATGGCATGCGTATAAGTTTACATGGTTAAAATAATAATAATAAATGCACATAGAAATGTCTGCCCTAAAGCGCGGGCATAGAACTGTCACATGTATCTAATCTGGGATATCGTATGCATAGAACGAGACATGTAGTAAACATAGAACTAGACATAGAACTAAGACAAGATGAGTGTAAGTGTAAGTGTTTGTAACCGTATGTAATGTTCGGTGGGAGTGCTTGACGTCGCCGGTCCTCTACATTATTATTATTATTATTATTATTATTATTATTATTATTATTATTATTATTATTATTATTATTATTATTATTATCATTATCATTATCATTATCATTATCATTATCATTATCATTATCATTATCATTATCATTATCATTATCATTATCATTATCATTATCATTATCATTATCATTATCATTATCATTATCATTATCATTATCATTATCATTATCATTATCATTATCATTATCATTATCATTATCATTATCATTATCATTATCATTATCATTATCATTATCATTATCATTATCATTATCATTATCATTATCATTATCATTATCATTATCATTATCATTATCATTATCATTATCATTATCATTATCATTATCATTATCATTATCATTATCATTATCATTATCATTATCATTATCATTATCATTATCATTATCATTATCATTATCATTATCATTATCATTATCATTATCATTATCATTATCATTATCATTATCATTATCATTATCATTATCATTATCATTATCATTATCATTATCATTATCATTATCATTATCATTATCATTATCATTATCATTATCATTATCATTATCATTATCATTATCATTATCATTATCATTATCATTATCATTATCATTATCATTATCATTATCATTATCATTATCATTATCATTATCATTATCATTATCATTATCATTATCATTATCATTATCATTATTATTAATATTATTTTTATTATCATTATCATTATCATTATCATTATCATTATCATTATCATTATCATTATCATTATCATTATCATTATCATTATCATTATCATTATCATTATCATTATCATTATCATTATCATTATCATTATCATTATCATTATCATTATCATTATCATTATCATTATCATTATCATTATCATTATCATTATCATTATCATTATCATTATCATTATCATTATCATTATCATTATCATTATCATTATCATTATCATTATCATTATCATTATCATTATCATTATCATTATCATTATCATTATCATTATCATTATCATTATCATTATCATTATCATTATCATTATCATTATCATTATCATTTTCATTATCATTATCATTATCATTATCATTATCATTATTATTATGATTTCATTTGGTTTTCATTGTTACTTTATTGAATTTTGTTCAAGTCTTGTGATCTAAATAATAAAGTAACAATAAATATTGATTTACCACTATTTGAAAACTCACCTACTTGCACTGTGGAGAACATAGTCTCCTACAACCAAATCCGTTTGTGTTACAAACCCTGTCTTTGGATATTGATAAAAATGTTATCTTCTTTGAATTATGATTAAATAATAATAAATACCTCACATTTTTTAAAAATATTTTTTATTTTGTGTTTTTTTAGATTGGATAGTCAAGATGGCAAAAGTCAATCGGTGATTGAAGAGTCAGAGATCCGGGAATTTTTTTCTCTACCTTCATCTCCCATCTACAATCAAAGAATGCAAAACCCAACCAAACTGAACTCTAACATCTCAAGTGATGAAACAGCATACTGCTGATGTGAAAGACCAAAGAAAAGATGATGAAACTATGGATTATGATGAAGACTTGAACTGCAAAATAAAAGCTGTAATGTATTTTGAAGACGACACACTTTTCAGACACATCAAGAATCCTTTCAAGCTATCAACATCAACAACCTGAGATCCTTCATCCTCAACAGCACCTCTCTGCTAAATACTATGGCCTCACACCAGTGAAAAAGCTGTAAAAAACATCAACAGATCAAGAACTACCAACTTCCAATAGACTCCATTCACACCTATTCCAATCGTAATTCAAACCTCTGATACGATAGATGTTGCACAACATAACGTTCTCTCCTACTTAAATGATACCAAACCAATGAAGACTCAAACCACACGGATTTTGACGACAGCACACTTCTCCGACATACCAAGAACCCCTTTAAAAAAAACCAACAACCAGCATCAATTCAAGATCTACCAACACCAATGATCGATGTAACACAACATGACTTTCTCTCCTACTTAAATGATACCAAGCCAATGAAGACTCAAACCATATGGATTTTGAAGACAGCACACTTCTCCAACACACCAAGAAACCCTTTAAAGAAAACCGGCAACCAGCATCAATTCAAGATCTAATGTACCAACACCAATGATAGATGTTACACAACATGAGTTTCTCTCCTATTTAGATGGTACCAAACCAATGACCAACACACCAAGAATCCCTTTCAAAAAAACCAGCATCAACTCAAGATTTACCAATGATAGATGTTACACAACATGACTTTCCTACTTAGATGATACCAAACCAATGGAGACTCAAACTACATGGATTTTAAAGACAGCACGCTTCTCCGACACACCAAGAACCCCTTTTAAAAGAAACGGCAACTGGCATCAATTCAAGATCTACCAACACCAATGATAGATGTTACACAACATGACTTTCTCTCCTACTTAGATGATACCAAGCCTCAAGACTCAACCCATATGGATTTTGAAGACAGCACACTTCTCCAACACACCAAGAACCCCGGCAACCAGCATCAATTCAAGATCTACCAACACCAATGATAGATGTTACACAACATGAGTTTCTCTCCTATTTAGATGATACCAAACCAATGACCAACACCCCAAGAATCCCTTTCCAAAAAAATCAGCATCAACTCAAGATCTACCAATGATAGACGTTACACTTAAAGACAGCACACTTCTCCAACACAGCAAGAATTCCTTTATAAAAAACCAGCATCAATTCAAGATCTACCAATGATAGATGTTACACAACATGATTTTCCTACTTACATGATACCAAACCAATAAAGACTCAAACTACATGGATTTGAAGACAGCGCACTTCTCCGACACACCGAAAATATTTAAAAAAAAAGGCATCAATTCAAGATCTACCAACAGCTATGATGGTGTTCACCGATGAATTTTGTGATGATCCGACGTACACCATAACCTACCAACTTCCAAAAGACTCCACTCACACCTATTCTGACCTTCATTCAAACCTCTGCTACAATAGATGTTACACAATGCTTTCGCGGGAATAAAAAAATTATTTTCACGCAAATGAAAACTGTTGTTTTTGCAGGAATAAAAAAATTATTTTCACGCGAATAAAAAACAATGCTTTCACGGGAATGAAACAATTATTTTCACGCGAATAGAAACCGATGTTTTCGCCGGAATAAAACATTTATTTTCACGCAAATACAAACCAATGTTTTCGCGGGAATAAAAAAATTATTTTCACGCGAATAAACACCAACTCTTTCGCGGAATAAATAATTTATTTTTACGCGAATAAAAACCAATGCTTTCACGGGACAAATAATTTATTTTCACGCCAATACAAACCAAGGCTTTCGCGGGAATCAAACAATTATTTTAACGCGAATAAAAACCGTTGTTTTCCCGGGAATAAAAAGTTTATTTTCACGTGAATAAAAACCAATGCTTTCGCGGGAATCAATAGTTTGTTTTCACGCAAATAAAAAACAATGTCTTCGCGGGAATGAAACATTTATTTTCACGCGAATAAAAAATAATGTTTTGCGGGAATGAAATAATTATTTTCACGCGAATAAACCAGGAATATTTCACGCGAATAACACTATTATGATAGGGTTTTCGCGTGAGTGTTTTTAATGGTTATAAGCTAAATGAGTAGGTGTGGCTTATAGTATATAAAAACAGCTCTCTCTGCATAGAAATCATTCTCTCCAGCAATAACCTCAGGAGCATCAACTACTACAGCTGATTTCTTGGTGATAAGGTAAGAATTAATAGAAAAACTGTTTATGATAGAAGTTAAAATGCCATTATATTACAACACTGTTTAATCATCCTATACTAATACATAACATTTTATTTTAGTTCATTAAGAGTTCAAAAAGATACACAATAAAAGACTACCTCCCGAAGATATATCATAGCTATATTAAAGAAAATGTCGAAGTACAGGAAAAGGCTGGATATCGCTTGACATTACAAGCTATATTATTATGTATGACACAGCATTTGCTAACTGTAGCTTCTTTATATGGAGAACTTTCACCGGTACAATACCGACTATACACTACACATAAATACGTTGACAATCCAGTAGAAGTATTTAAGCTCATGACTAAAAACAATTTTCAAACAGTTGTAAAAATGTCAAAATCTGTCAGTATTAAATATTACTTAAAGAAAATTCAAAAAAAGGTGTGGAATAAAGAGCTCAGTCAAAAATTAATTTCAATACAATGGACTAATGAATTATTATATCATTTTCAATCAGATATATATAGATACATACAAACGGATGAACATCTCTCATCATCCATTTTTTCATTCGAAATGATATTGGAACTGCACAGGGCAATGAAGGTTACCTGATAAGGTGGTGTTCATTCATCACAACTCCCATTGTTTATATATATGTACAATAGGCCCTCCACTTCGTGTAAAAGTTTAATGTCATAGGTGATAAGTTTTAGGTGTTCTGAATTCAAGAAAGTCTAATGAACTATAACCCAAAGAAAAGAGAAATTTTTCATTTCTGAATTTTGCTTAATTTTTCATGATACAGCAAATTTCTCTGTTCAAATTGGTTAGCATAGGCCCTCCATTTTAATCAAGTTCTAATCATCTCAGAGATTTGCTAAAACAGCCACCCTGTAGCTTTTGTGTTCCTTCATTGTAAACCTCTTAAGTTTTTAAGGTTCTTTTCCTCTCTGCGCCAATATTTTCATGTTTATGCGTTAACATTCACAGCAAACCGCCTGTGTTAATTAATGGGACATTTTTTAATCAATTGACAACAGCGCTGCCATTCTCTACGCATCAATGCACAAGGTCAAATATGTTAGTATCACAGCTTGTGTGTGATAAGCTATGATAGGAGCGCAATGATTGTGATTACCAACTGCTATGACTGACACCTAGCATAGTGTGAGTGTTGTACATAGGCTACATCGCAAATATACATTGAATGAGTAAACCCCTTGATTAAATGTCACCAACTTATGATTGTGTTAATTAACATGTCTCTTGCTTTCTTCGCAACTGTCGTTGATCTACCCAGAAACCAATATGTTTAGTTTACTCAAATGGAATTTCAAGCAATCTTTAAAATATATAGTTTTGAACAGATGTGGTTGAGAATGCACTGCGCAGAATGAGTTCTGATACTTGTGTATCTTAACTGTATCCTTGTAGCATAGACACCAGTTTTTAGGATTTATTGCCTTCACCGTACCATACTATTTTTGCACAGTTCTCATTACTTGATTTCTCAAATATCACAATACAAAGCTAAACAGCAGCTGAGCAGTTGCTGCTACAGCCCATTTATGTTTTGATGCAATCCATTTGCAGGTAAAATAGAAGCCTCTCTTTCACATATCTTATGAAGAGCTTCTACTGGTAACAGTAGTAATATATGAGCAGATCTCCCTACCAAGTGTTTTTTTGTGGGGTGACTACCCGGTGTGGATGCAATGGGTTGCGGCGTTGAATTGATTCCCCGAGTTAATATTGTATTTCATTTAAGGGGCATTTGAGTGGCATTTAAGTGGCATTTGAGTTTTGATTATTTTTTTACTTAATTTGAACTTATATGGCATTTAAGTTTTGAATGTATGGCATTTAAGTTTTAGATAATTTTTTTTACTCACTTTGAACTCATATGGCAGCTAGATTTTGAATGTATGGCATTTAAGTTTTGATAATTTTTTGTAATTCGAACTCATATGACATATTGAGAGAGAGGAAAAGAGGAGAGAGAGGAGAGAGGAGATATATCTACATTGAATAAATACATTGATTAAAATGAATCAATATATGATTATACACATTTATTACATAATATAGCTAGAGTCAGTAAACACTAAGTAATAACAATTAATACATAATCTTTTTCCTTTACAATGATGTCTTTGATGTACTGATGTTATATCTTAAGAAGGGAGACTTCTGTTCTATGTGCTTTTGATTTCGTAATGAGCTAAAATAAAAAAGTTATGTATTAGTATAGAATGATTAAACAGAAATTTAAAATAATTACATAAATTTGAATTATAGCTTTAGTTACATTGGATAGTTTACATTATATAGAAAAGGGAAATAACTCACCAAGTCACATTGACCAACTTGTTTTTTTTGAATTAGAGACTATCCATTGCTAAAACAAAAAATTATTTGGGGTGAAAATAATTACAACTACATGTAAATTGAGTTGAAGTATTATTTACAATGGTTAGAATTTATTAAATAGAAAAGAAAAAACTCTCACCGAGTTTTATCATGCGTCTCATCCTTTTTTTCAGCAGCATATCCTATCTCAAAATCATCAAAATCTCCACGTAGAAAATCTTCAAGATCATCGTCATCATCAATTTTTAATATCTCTTTGTTGTGCTTTGCTTTATCACAATATTGTTTCCAATAAATTTGACCGAGTCTGTATGAAGAGCAAAATGAAAGATCGTATTCCGTATTAAATTTTCCGTGGTTTTTTTTCCTCTGTAGAGCATCACACCTTGAGCATGTTGTTTAGCTTCTGAAGCATATTTGTCTGGTATGGCAAGCGTCTTCATCAGCGTTTCTCCACATTGTTCAATGGTATAACGGACACAAATTACATTCGACTGTCCTCATTTAAATCGATGAGGAACGAATCTATGAACAACATCTCGGTAAGGGAAAATAGCACCAGGTTGGAAACTATTGAGGGTCTTGATGTTCAAGAAGCATTTGAGCTGACATTTAGTCAATGTACTCAAATATAGTGATTCCTCTTCAGCTTCCTTATTGCTTAGAGGATGTCTGCTAACACGTTTGACGTCATACCAAAGAACACTTTTATTTTTCGGTTTTCCCTTTTTACCCAAATATACAACGTTAAACGGAGGGGGGTGATTATCACAGTTGAAGTTTTTAGCTATTTCAACTGGACAGAAAAGTATTTTGGGTTCGAGTTAATTTATATCTGAAGGATCATGGTAGCAGACTTGAGAATATCTACACTTCTCCTTACTTGATGGATGTATCACACCAGACACTCGCATAATGCTTGGGATAGGAAGATCTTCAAATGTTTTGCAAACCGGAACTTTTGGTTAGTCAATCACTTGAGAACCTTTAGACTTTTCTAATTCCCTAGCTCTCTTTTTGTTGAGATATTCAACTGTTAAATGAGATATAGCTTCATTCTTCATTGTTTTCTCATCAACGGAAGTAGTTTGTTTTCTCACTTTTTTTTTCGTTTCCTCACTACTCGCTTTTTTGGAGCAGTTTTTTTCTCTTAGGAGTTGTTTTGCCGTTTTTCATTTTATTTCTTGTTGGATATGGATCTGTGCAAGGGAGCTCTTCAGAAAGATCATCCATAACATGCTAAAAATGAAAGGGTAATATTTGCATGAGTGTCTAAGAGTGTATTTATTAGATAGAGTATCTTATACATATATATATAAATATGAATTTATGACAAAAGGTAGAGTATCTTATATATATATATATATATATATATATATATATATATATATATATATATATATATATATATATATATATATATATATATATATATATATATATATATATATATATATATATATATAGGTATTTATGACAAAAGCAGTTAAGACCATAGAGTTATGATAGATTGAGAATGTACTTATTAAACTATTGGGAGGTGGAGACAGACAACAAAGGATGCATTGAAATATATATATATATGTATTTACTTATTATCATACTGCTTTTAACATCTCAATTGGTAACAAATAAAATATAATAGGTTGAACAAAATATTGTGAAATAATAAAAACAACTAAAAAATTTTCATAAATATGTATGAAACGCTTCTAACATTAGTTCTAAAATACCTACAGAAGAGGATAGACCATCTATTTGAACATAATTATAAATATGTTTTCTGAATTTATAAAAAGTTTTTTTGTTCCACTTCATGTTATATAATCTTTTGAAAATTATTTGATTCCAAACACTTCTTTCAATTTCTTTTAAAAAATCATTAATATTGACGACTTCCACCATTGACAAAACGATTTCGAAACCGTTTTTTATAATGTCATCAAAAAGTTCTGTAGATACATCATGTTTCTTAAAACACATCCCCATACTCATCATGTGTTGAGTTATACAGAATATTATAACTTGGAATGTCAAACGTTCTACAGCTTTTTCTTCAACAACATCATTATTTATCACATAGTTATGATACATTTCTGGAAGGAAGTCCTTTAAGTAGATTGGATTTGTTGTTGTATTGCTCTAAAATACAAGCGATAATTAGATAACTAAAATAATTGAAGGTTTTTCAACTGATGTTAAATAGTATTTTTTATTAAATCCTACCTATTCATCAGGCTGAGATTCCGACTTTAGATACAATGGTTGGCTTCCTACGTCTTGAGTATTCATTCTGAAAAAACGAAAAGAATTGGTTCAATTCTTTGTAATCAATTTAAAGATAGATATGACATAGAGCCTTCAGATAGTTGTGTTAGCTAGCAGAAATAATTGTATTTTTAGTCTTACCTTTATGAAGAGAGAACTCTTAGTAGTTGCAATGGAAGATGTAGTAGATGTTGCTCTTTTGCTCACCGTTGTTGAACTGGATGCTCTCTGTCTGAAACCCTTGTCTCTTATATAGCTAAACTTGTACTGATTGACATGGATTGAGTTCAATAAAAAAAAAGTGTTATTCGTGGGAATATTTGGTTTATTTTTCTATTCGCGTGAAAATAAATGTTTTATTCCCGCGAAAGCATTGGTTTGTATTCTCGTGAAAATAAAAATTTTATTCCCGCGAAAGCAACGGTTTCCATTCGCGTGAAAATAAATTAGTTATTCCCGCGAAAACATTGGTTTTTGTTCGCGTGAAAGTAAATTATTTATTCCCGCGAAAGCATTAGTTTATTTTCGTGTGAAAATAAAATTTTTATTCCCGCGAAAGCAACGTTTTCCATTCGCATGAAAATAAATTATTTATTCCCGCGAAAGCATTGGTTTGTATTCGCGTGAAAATAAAATTTTCATTCCCGCGAAAGCAACGGTTTCCATTCGCGTGAAAATAAATTATTTATTCCCGCGAAAGCATTGGTTTGTATTTGCGTGAAAATAAAATTTTTATTCCCGCAAAAGCAACGGTTTCCATTCGCGTGAAAATAAATTATTTATTCTCGCGAAAGCATTGGTTTGTATTTGCGTGAAAATAAAATTTTATTCCTGCGAAAGCAACGGTTTCCATTTGCGTGAAAATAAATTATTTATTCCCGCGAAAGTATCGGTTTGGATTCGCGTGAAAATAAAAGTTTTATTCCCGCGAAAGCAGCGGTTTCCATTCGTGTGAAAATAAATTATTTATTCCCGCGAAAGCATTGGTCTGTATTCGCGTGAAAATAAAAATTTTGTTCCCGCGAAAGCAACGGTTTCCATTCGCGTGAAAATATATTATTTATTCCCGCGAAAGCATTGGTTTGTAATCGCGTGAAAATAATTTTTTTATTCTAGCGAAAGCATTGGTGTTCTTCCGTAAAACAATGTTTTATTAATTTAACCTTATGATAAATGGGATGATTTCAGCTATATAAGAAGCACTGTTTTCACACAGAAAGCAGTCACTTCAACATTAGCAACTGATGTTGAAAAAAGTACCAAGGAGGAAAAAACTAACTAACAACCAGAAGACTTGCTGGTAATTTATAACTATTAATGATGGTAGGGTGGGGGTAGGGGCAGCATCATGATTATTAATCAGAATCAATGATGAGTGATTATTATCATTATTATCATTGAATAAATAATGATGACGGTCACGATGTGTTTGGAATTGATAATAATAATATTTTATTAATACTTACTGTTTGAATAGACGAACGAACACTAAAACTGTAGGTCTCGCTTTAAGGAAATCTCACAGATACATAAACAGTAGATAAGGTTGTGGCAGTTCTTCACGAAGCAGCTGCCAGTGGTAGCTAATATTTGTAATAGTCGGAGAAGGCGAAGTACTAGTGCTAGTACTAGTAGTCACATACTTGAGTAACCACAAGCCAACTGCTAATAGCAAGGCAGCAGTAAGTGACGAAAGCGGAGAGTGATAAGGCATATGACGGCTATTACAGCATTCATCTGTTCACTCATGCGTGGGTTACTGATGAGTAAGCTAACAACAGTAACACACTTGGGTTTAAACCAATTAGTAAAATGGGCTGGATCAACTAGTGCAATGTGGTGTAGTGGTAGAGTGTTGAGCTTGCTACCGTAGGGGGTTCGGGTTCGAATACAGTGTGGGATGGACTTTTCAACTATGCTCACAATCAATTGCTCAAGTTACCTTCATTTGCCTGTGTGTTTCAAGTTCATAATATTTAATATGTACTCTTTATGTATCCCTACTTATTATGCAATAAATGTATATAATCATACATTGATTCATTTTTAATCAATGTATTTATTCAATGTAGATATATCTCCTCTCTCCTCTCTCTCCTCTCTCCTCTTTTCCTCTCTCCTCTTTCTCTCAAGATACCATATGAGTTCGAATTATGTAAAAAAATTATCAAAACTTAAACACCATACGTTCAAAATCTAGATGCCATATGAACTAGAATTAGGTAAAAAAAAATTATCAAAACTTAAATGCCATACATTCAAAATATAGATGCCATATAAGTTCAAATTAAGTAAAAAAATAATCAAAACTCAAATGCCACTTAAATGCCACTCAAATGCCACTTAAATGCCACACAATATTAACTCGGCGAATCTATTCAACGCCGTAACCCATTGCATCAACCCCGGAATCCAATCCACAAAAAATTACTTGGTAGGGAGATCTGCTCATATATTACTACTGGCATCACCCGTCGTCCTCTATACACTCCAATTCCATTTCCAGCTTGCATGTTGTAGTACTCATTAAAAAAATCTTTCCAATCCTCAGGGTTGTATTGTACCAAACTCATTATAATTGTTTTTCTCTAAAGTGAGCTGTCAACACGACCTTTCCACCATCAAATGGTATTAGCTCACCATCATCACTCGTTATAAGTACTTGGATCAGATCGCTATTTAGCGATGAAGCGTTGTCATAGTGAGGATTTTTAAATTCTTGATACACAACACTATTCTTCTTTCCTTGAACTGGAACTACTGTCAGTAAAGGTACATTCGTATCTCCTACCATTCTATTATCAACAATGTTGGAATAGACATACAGGGAGGTTAGTGCGAAATTTATATCAGGAGGTGTAATATTATTGTATCTACCACGAGGATACATAGTTTTCGGTTTAAATCCAAAAATATATGCCAGATAGTAGTGAATTTCTGTTGGTGGAATGTGAGCTTCAATCATTCGTAGAATCGCTTGTGTCTTCCCCGATCCAGTTGGTCCTGCAATCATTGCCGTAAAAGGAGAACTCATTCTTGGGTCATAATCTTCAGGTTTCCCATTCATCATAAAAAGATGTTCATCAACCAACAGTAGTTTAATTTGTGATTCCAATGGGAGAGTTTCTCGCTTTTTGTATTTCTTGCATAGCATCTTCATACATACTAAACTCAGCAACACCTCCAAAAGTAGAAAATCCTACGACAAAGACCAAAATCATCACAACTGTCAGTGCTTTGCGCTTCATACTTGGTAAAACATCTAGCATATCGCTCTTAATACCATCAACAGTATCAACTTCATTCATCGGTCTCATCTCAACATCATCCTCTATCGACATCTTAGCTTCCAATAACAATACAATCATACAACGATTCATTTTTATATAATGTAAAAATTATCAAAAAATAAATGCCATAAAATATTACTCGGCTGCTCTAATCAACGTCGTAACCCATTGCATCCACTCCGGGATTTAGTTCCACAAAAACCACTTGGTAGGGAGATCTGCTCATATATTACTACTAACGCAGGGTCTTCGGGTTGCTAGTCATCCAGGATAACATCTGATTCAATGACGTAAGGCAACTCCTGGCGCATCTGGCCGCACACAATCTCTCACGCAAATCCATCACGTTATTACACCATTACACACGAATCTATAAATAGAACCACATTTAATGCACATTATATTTCACATCATTCAGTAACAGTCAGTTACTTGATCATCAACAGGGTATCTACTCCTACAAGTGAACTAAAGAAGTTAGATAATTCCAAATTACTTTACAACTTACACCAAAGTATTACATCAGGCATATCTATTCCCCAAAACAACCGAGTCATTACATTCACATCACTAACTTATCATTTCCTTTTCTGTTGCTGACAATAGTAATTGGCTTAAGATAAATCTTGACAAAGCTACATTAGAAGTGAGATATATTTGCTTGTGTTTTGTGTATCAAAGTAGTAAGTATGTAGTGGTAATCATTCTGCAACCAATTCTGTAAACAAAATTGGTTGCAAAATTTGTTAAACAAACATGCAAAAAGAGTGAAGTGTTTACATTTACAAGTTGCTTTAGGGAAGAACACGCATGGTGACGTGTGCAAATTTTACTTCTATAATGCTAAAACCAGTGTAGAAGTAGTAGAAAACAAGTTGAAGTTCCAGAAAACAAACTTTTGCAACTTGGTTATGCTTTGTTGGAGTTTTCGCCGCATAAAAAGGAGTAGAGAAAACTCCGAGTGGAAACTACCTACAAATGAAAAGAGGAGTTGTGTTTGCTTGGCGTGATATAGACAAGACAACTACTAATTATTCATCATGATTCACTGCGAAGCTTCATTTGCTGCGGCACCATTATCCTGCTCCATACTCTACTCGCCCTCGAATCCACGACATCTAGACCCAAACCAACTAGACCCAGACGATTTAGACCTGCGTTATTTAGACCCAGCTACAGTAAAGCCGAAGTGTCTACACTGATAAAAACAGGCTATAAACACTCAAGTGTACTTTCGTTTTAATTACCTCAATATTGGCATAAAAAAAGACCACTCCTAAAGCATTTAGAGCAACAGAATTATCAGTGAAAAAATATTAGTACGTTGGGTCTAGTAAATAAAACTAAACAATGAACAAAGACCTAAACTTGAAAACTTGCATACTACTAGAAAACATCCGAGGCTACAAGTTGATGATCTTTTTAAGGAATCGGAAGTTTTCTCTGAGCGGAATTGTAACTAGACCCAATAAACAGCTGAACTACCAATGTATTATATATATATAAATATATAGCAAGTAGTGACCGATAGAGGTTGGGTCTAGTAAGTATTACTTGACTTTGAACAAAGACCCAAATTTAAAAATTTGTATAACACTAGAAAACATCCCAGGCTACAATTTGATGACATTTTTAAAGAATCGGAAGTTTTCTCTGAGCGAGAATCGTAACTAGACCCAATAAACAGCTGCACTACCAATTTTATATATATCAAGTAGTGACCGATAGAGGTTGGGTCTAGTAAGTATTACTTGACTTTGAACAAAGACCCAAATTTAAGAACTTGTATAACACTAGAAAACATTCCAGGTTACAAGTTGATGACATTTTTAAAGAATCAGAAGTTTTCTCTGAGCAAGAATCGTAACTAGACCCAATAAGCAGTTGAACTATCAATGTAATATATATATATACATCAAGTAGTGACCGATAGAGGTTGGGTCTAGTAAGTATTACTTGACTTTGAACAAAGACCCAAACTTAAAAACTTGCATAACACTAGAAAACATCACAGGCTACGAGTTGATGACCTTTTTAAAGAATCGGAAGTTTTCTTTGAGCAACAATTATAACTAGACCCAATAAACAGCTGAACTACCAATTTATTATATATTATCAAGTAGCGACCAATAGAGGTTGGGTCTAGTAAGTATTACTTGACTTTGAACAAAGACCCAAATTTAAAAACTTGTCTAACACTAGAAAACATCCCAGGCTACAATTTGATGACATTTTTTAAGAATCGGAAGTTTTCTCTGAGCGACAATTGTAACTAGACCCAATAAACAGCTGAACTACCAATTTATTATATATATATATTAGTGACCGATAGAGGTTGGTTCTAGTAAGTATTACTTGACTTTGAACAAAGACCCAAACTTAAAAACTTGTATAGCACTAGATAACATCCCAGGCTACAGTTTGATGACCTTTTTTTAAAGAATCGGAAGTTTTCTCTGAGCAACAATTATAACTAGACCCAATAAACAGCTGAACTACCAATTTATTATATATATATCAAGTAGTGACCGATAGAGGTTGGGTCTAGTAAGTATTACGTGACTTTGAACAAAGACCCAAATTTAAAAAATTCTATAGCACTAGAAAACATCCCAGGCTACAATTTGATGCCATTTTTAAGGAATCGGAAGTTTTCTCTGAGCGAGAATCGTAACTAGACCCAATAAGCAGTTGAACTATCAATGTAATATATATATATATACATCAAGTAGTGACCGATAGAGGTTGTGTCTAGTAAGTATTACTTGACTTTGAACAAAGACTCAAATTTAAAAACTTGTATAACACTAGAAAACATCCTAGGCTACAAGTTGATGGCCTTTTTAAAGAATCGGAAGTTTTCTCTGAGCAACAATTATAACTAGACCCAATAAGCAGCTGAACTACCACTTTATTATATATATATCAAGTAGTGACCGATAGAGGTTGGGTCTAGTAAGTATTACGTGACTTTGAACAAAGACCCAAATTTAAAAATTTCTATAGCACTAGAAAACATCCCAGGCTACAATTTGATGCCATTTTTAAGGAATCGGAAGTTTTCTCTGAGCGAGAATCGTAACTAGACCCAATAAGCAGTTGAACTATCAATGTAATATATATATATATACATCAAGTAGTGACCGATAGAGGTTGGGTCTAGTAAATAATACTTGACTCTGCATAAAGAGCCAAACTTAAAAATTTGCATAGCACTAGAAAACATCCCAGGCTCTAAGTTGATGACCTTTTTAAAGAATCTGAAGTTTTCTCTGAGCAACAATTATAACTAGACCCAATAAGCAGCTGAACTACCACTTTATTATATATATATCAAGTAGTGACCGATAGAGGTTGGGTCTAGTAAGTATTACGTGACTTTGAACAAAGACCCAAATTTAAAAATTTCTATAGCACTAGAAAACATCCCAGGCTACAATTTGATGCCATTTTTAAGGAATCGGAAGTTTTCTCTGAGCGAGAATCGTAACTAGACCCAATAAGCAGTTGAACTATCAATGTAATATATATATATATATATACATCAAGTAGTGACCGATAGAGGTTGTGTCTAGTAAGTATTACTTGACTTTGAACAAAGACTCAAATTTAAAAACTTGTATAACACTAGAAAACATCCTAGGCTACAATTTGATGGTTTTTTTAAAGAATCAGAAGTTTTCTCTGAGCGAGAATTGTAACTAGACCCAATAAACAGCTGAACTACCAATTTATTATATATATTTCAAGTAGTGACCGATAGAGGTTGGGTCTAGTAAGTATTACTTTACTTTGAACAAAGACCCAAGTTTAAAAACTTGTATAACACTAGAAAACATCTGAGGCTACAAGTTGATGACTTTTTTAAAGAATCGGAACTTTTCTCTGAGCAACAATTATAACTAGACCCAATAAGCAGCTGAACGACCACTTTATTATATATATATCAAGTGGTGAACGATAGAGGTTGGGTCTAGTAAGCATTACTTGACTTTGAACAAAGACCCAAATTTAAAAACTTGTATAACACTAGAAAACATCCCAGGCTACAATTTGATGCCATTTTTAAAGAATCGGAAGTTTTCTCTGAGCGAGAATCGTTGTCGTCGTCGTCGTCTTCGTCGTCGTCGTCGTCGTCGTCGTCGTCGTCGTCGTCGTCGTCGTCGTCGTCGTCGTCGTCGTCGTCGTCGTCGTCGTCGTCGTCGTCATCGTCATCGTTATTATTATTATTAGGTACTTTCGCCGGGCAGCGAGTCGCTCAGTTTCAATAAGAAAGCAAAAAATGAAGTATTCATAATTGGCAGACGCCCAAAATACCGGCGAACAGAAGCACACACTTTCATCAAGTCAGGCGACCACAAGCATGTTTCTAGGGCCAATAAAACTGCAGTAGCGAGTCGAGTAAAACCGTTTCTCACGCTTTTCCGGTTTGTAATAATTTACGTTAGCTGGTTGATGAACGAATGATCATAATGGATAGTGTTTAGCAGAATTCCTTTTACTACATGAACCGATACTGAGGTAACCACAACCTCATTAAATATCAGTGACTGACAAGTCAAGTGATGGGCTATTTCTTTTGCTTAACCACCAACAGAATTATTGATGCATTTATTATTATTATATATTATTCTACTACTATATATAATAATAATACTAAATAATAAGTGCATCATTATATATATTATATATTATTATGATAATAATTATTATTATAATTATCCACTTACCACAACAACAACAATTGAGTTGAGTGTGTGGTGGTGCTGTTGTCATTCCGAGGCACCAGTAGTGTGGAGTTGTTAAAAGAATGTTTGTAATTGCAAAGTCACCACACTTTGGAACCAATGTTAGATAATAATACCTATAACTGCAGGTAGTTTTTATTATAGTTTAATTTTTTAAGATATATGTAATGAAAATAATAATAATAATAATAATAATATATATAATAATAATAATTCTATGGATGATTTTTTTGCATATAATACTTTAATACTATAAGTAATATAATATTTACATATTACATTTAATATTCATTATTATTGTATAATAAATATTAATTATATGTGAAAAACATCAATTATAATAATATACTATCATTAAATTTAATAATGATTGATGTAGGCTTATTGTTTCAAATTAATCTAAGAATAAATGTTATGCAATTAAATTAATCTTCCTCACATATTTATTCTATGCTTAAACCTCTTTGCCAAACTATTTCTTCTCTAACAAAAATAATCTAAGAACAAATGTTATGCGATTCAATTAATCTTACTCACATATTTATTCTATGCTGTATTTATGCTAGCATACTTCTCTCCAGCCTCTTCAACCTCTTTGCCTAACTATTTCTTCTCTAACAAAAATAATCTAAGAACAAATGTTCTGCGATTAAATTAATCTTCCTCACATATTTACCCTATGCTTAAATCTCTTTGCCTAACTATTTCTTCTCTAACAAAATAATCTAAGAACAAATGTTATGCGATTAAATTAATCTTACTCACATATTTATTCTATGCTTTATTTGGCTACCATACTTCTTTCCAGTGTCTTCAACCTCTGTGCCCATTTCCATTGTTAATATAATATTAATAAGACAGCTTTCCATTTGTTTCTATGTCAATCCATGTTGTTTTAACATTTTAGGAAAGTAGTACAAGTCCACAATTCAAGGCAGGTGACAGTGGAGACTGATAGAACTGTATCTAATAGTAAAGACTTCCACCAATGCACGACACCTGCGTATGATGATGAGGAGTTTCGGAAGCACTTTCGTTTGACCAGGACAACTTATCAGAAACTGCTGGTGCTGCTAGAGAAACATTTGCCCAAACCATATGACGGGTTTGGCAAAAATATTATTCCGCCCGATGAGCATCTCTACATAGCAGTATGGTTCTTTGCTAGCTCTGAGGGTTACCGACAGTTAGCGGCCCGCTTCGGCACTACCGAGTCAACTGTTCACGAGTCCATAGATATGGTTGTTGATGCAATCTCTAAAGAACTGAAGGATACAATAAAGTTTCCAACTACTGAAGAAAAGTGCCAGAAGTTGTCATCTAAATTTATGCAGAAGAATGGCTTTCCAGGCATTGTTGGCGCCATAGATGGTGAGTGTGGTTATAGTGATCATGTTTTTCAAATTAATAACACCTTGCCTGATTTAAATATTGTTATTAACAGGTTCTCACATACCTATAAAGAAGCCTACTGCGCAGCCAGATATTTGGATCAATAGAAAAGGTAGCCATAGCATCAATTTGACAGCAGTAGGAGATGCTGCCCGAAGATTCTTGTATTTTAGCGTGGGATGTCCTGGCTCTTTCCATGACCAACGAGTCTTCAGGCTCAGTAAGCTGGAAGAACTGCTTGACAAACTTCCTGACAACTACCATATAGTTGGTGATAGTGCCTATGCACTATCCACCCATCTCGTAGTCCCAAACAAGGATAACACTCGTTTAACAGCAAGCCAGAAATCCTTCAACTACAAACACTCGGCCAACAGAATAGTGGCAGAGCATCTGTTTGGTATTTTCAAACAGCGATTTCGTCGTGTGCATTTTATTCTCAATGTCAATTCATGGGAGCGAGCAGTTGCTATCATAACTGCTTGCATACTCTTCATAACTTCATTCAGGATAACGAACACGTTCACCCCACAGAAGTGGCTGAAGAGATGGTATGTTTGCCATTAGAGAAACATGCGAGACGTGATCGAATTAGCTATCTACTTGAAAATGAAACAGGCTAGATGAAACTTGACAGTGGGTTGGATTTGCTTCAGCATGTAACCTGTTTTGTAACAATTTTCATAGTTGACTACCAAATACGACTGTGTTTATTTCAACTTTACTTGTAATGTAGTCAAGGTCAAAATATATTGTTAATGTGACAACACCCGAGTACACACTAAAAACATGAAATAAAAATTTACAACAAAAGGGTATATCAACATCAACATACAAATTTGCAACTCATCAACTAACAAATCAGTCTAATTTTTATTTACAATCTGACGTAAAAGATCACGCTTTTCATGCTCTAGTTTTAGAGCTTCTTCTTGCAATCTAAGACTTTCACGGTTGTACTCCGCTTGCATGTCTCTCATTATCTCCTGGTGTGTTTTCTCGGAACGACCCCCTCGATTACGTTGGTTTTGGTTTATAGGTAACGTTTCTCCCGATTCTATAAAGTTTGGGTCAGTGAGAAGGTTGCCTGCATCACTATCGATGAATATCTCATGCATGACGGCGTAATGTTTATACTTCATCTTTCCTCGTCCTGTACGTCCATTATTGTCTTTTACCTTATTATACTGGCAAAAGATATACCGCCATTTCTTAGATATTTTCGTAGAGCTGTCGAAAGCTTCTCCACTGTAACCTTTTTGATTCAGTTTCTGTTGCATCTCTTTCCAATAGTTTCTTTTGACAGCTATATCACCGCCGTTGTACTCATTCAGTCTGGGAATATGCAGCAGGCACAGATCCTTAATGTCATCCGACGACCACCCATCGGTGTCCAAACCATCCACACTGTTTTCTGCGTCTATATAAAACAGATTTTTACAATTTGCTATGAACATGTGAAATTGTGACATATTAAAATATTTTGACCATCTAACTATAATCAGGGGCAGATCCAGGGGGGTGCAATGCTGCAAATGCACTCCCCAAGTTTTTTTTGAAAAAAATTTGATTTTAGAATAACGATTTTTTTGAATGTTTTCAAATTTATAAATTAATAACAAATTGAAGGAAATGAGAAGTTGACTTTTGAGCAGGTTGTTGGCAGGCAGACAGGAGGCAGGCAGACAGGAGGCAGGCAGACAGGAGGCAGGCAGATAGGAGGCAGGCAAGCAGGAGGCAGGCAGGCAGACAGGAGGGGACCCCAGCTGCCTCGGTTAGGCAATTCTCATTCTCGCTGACGTGCAACACAGGCCGGATGGCAAAACTGCACCACTTTTTGCACCCCCCTTTTACAAGACCTGGATCCGCCACTGATAATAAATATTGCACACGGAAATAAAAGGCAGCAAACAAGATTAATGAAATAACAAGCAGTTACTTATCGCAAAATGTAACTTGATAGGATCTTGCAGTGAAATAAAATCATAGCGGCCGGTCGGTAATTTTCTGTGCATGCTTACTAAGTAAGGCAGCTAGCCAATCAGCATCAAATTGTTCTGACTGCTAATATTAATTAAATTTTATATTAACTGTCGACAGGAAAACTTCATTCTGGCCAAGAAAACCTGTAGCCAAACAAATTGTCCTGCAATTGTTGAAACACCGCTGTGTGTAGAAGTCTTAATGAAATAATCATTAGCACTGACCTGCTGGTACAAAGTCGTCCTCAAAAGCATCGTTACTTAAGGGCTGGTCGTCGCTGTCTGTAAAAGAAGTCAACCACAGTGAGTACATTGACAAGTTACATCCACACTTTTTTAATTGCTAGGTTTATAATTCAAAAACTTGCCATGAATGTCAGCGGTGTTAGAAGTGCTAGAGGCGGAAGTGGCACTAGCTGATTTAGCTGTCTGCTGAGTCTTTGGAGTAGATGAAGTGACAGGAACTGTAGAGCTGGGTGCTGTCTTTGGTGAAAAGGATGTCAACAGCTCCGGTGTAACACTGTCACAGACGGCTACAAAAAGGGTAATAATGCAGACACAATTACTTATCTGCCCAGACAACACACATCTGGATTTATCAGTCCACCTATTTGCAGTCTCATCACTATGTAGTTATGAATATGGGGTAATTGACTACGTAGTAATGGAGTTTGATTCGTTAAATTTTGAAAAAAAAATAATCAGAGAGCAATGCTCTTACCATCTTCGAGCAGCGGAACTGTAAACTTGGTTTTCCTTTTCTTACTATCCTTGGAGCCCATGGGTCGACCTCTCTTCTTCATTTCTTCTTTTCTGTAACAAGCGTGAAATGATACATTAATGCTTGTTCATGCAACTATTGTGACATGTATCCAGAATACACGTTCACATGTCATTGCTTGCTATTAAAAGTCCCAATAGCACTGCAAATAGCTGAAGGCGATTCAATAGTATTGAAGAACAGGATAACGTGGATAGAAAAGGTGAGAGCTGTAAAATTTAATTACCCTGCTGTAGAAGATCCTAGATTAAAAAATGAGCATTTAGAGATAAATTGATACTTTATAGCATTCTTTGGTAGTGAGGTCTGTGTGCAATACATACTGGTCCAATGACGGGGGGGGGGGGGGGGGGTGCAAATGTAGCTAAATGTATACGAACCTTTTTTCTGCAAAGGAGTTGCAACCACGACGCTCTCACTAACACTGCTCTCACTAACACTGCTCTCTCCCTCTCCAAGTCGCCAAAAGTTAACATTATCCAGTTCTGTATTTTAATAAAACAAGACAAATCAAACGCTAACAGAGTCCTGATTACCAACATAATTTTATGGGATCACTAACAACCAGCACTACAGAATACTTGTTCTATGAAAGAACGACTATATCATGAGTGGTAAATAATTTTATGAAGTTGAACAGCGTGCGTTTTAAATAGCGTACTTTCTTGCTGTCTTCATTACACTAGAAGGCTAAACTAAACCTACATGGGCAGTTTAGTGTTGCTTGAAAAAGATTTAATTTTGTTTGTGAAGGAGGAAGTCTGTAAACTGATTAACAACGCAATAACTATTTAGATAATATTAATAGTTGGTGATGAGGAATTTTGTATTATCATTAAGTCATCATTCTACTCATGGAAATTAAATAATAATACTAAATAAATTGGTCTGGTATGGAAACAGAAGATGACATATATATAAATAGCATTGTTATGATCTGTTATTTTTTATGTCTGTTGTTAGTAGTAGTTATCTTTCTAATAACTTTAGAAGTAATAATATTTCAATGAAAAGTCACAAGGCATGCCAAGAATAGTTTATTATTATTATTATAAATTATTATTAATATATTATAATAATAATATAATAAATATTATTATATATATCTATCCATGCCAAAACTATTTAACTGCTTAGGATTGTTGTTTGATTATAATAGTAGTAGTAGTAGCAGCGGCAGTAGTAGTAAGTAGTGGCAGGAGTAGAGTAGCAAATCATTTACTATTTGTCTGTTGTCTGGGATTAGTTGTGGCTGCTGAGACACTGTATTTATAGCTTACAGCACTGAAGGACATGGCAATGTGGATAACACATTGGCTAACCACACACTTGCATTGGTACTGTGCTGTAATAAAAAAATACTCACCATGAAACGTTTTAATTTGCTCACTCTCGGACATCTTGCAAATTGATGACCTTGACATTGCATTATTAGCCGCGGGACAGGAATGGAAAAACGATAATATCGAGTGCATGCGTGTTCGCTGTAGCAAGACGCCCAACTTTGATTCATTACTAAGCACTCAAAATAAATCCAAACACCTACGCAGCTGTCCAGCTTTTTTTTGGTCGCCTTGGCTATAAAAAAAGCAAACAATTCCAATAAATAAGCAAATAATATTGAAACTGAGCGACTCGCTGCCCGGCGAAAGTACCTATTATTATTATTATTATTGTTATTGTTGTTGTTGTTGTTGTTGTTGTTGTAGTTGTAGTTGTAGTTGTAGTCGTCGTCGTCGCCGCCGCCGCCGTCGCCGCCGTCGTCGTCGTTGTTGTTGTTGTTGTTATTATTATTATTATTATTTTAGGTTGACCATTGTTCATTAATAAATAATAAATGCGTAATAATAATACTAATTACTTGATCCATCATTAATTTAGTATTAATTAATTAATAATTATTTTCTTCAATGAATAGTACATTGATTATGTTTATTTTTGTTAATTATTATAGTAATAATACTAATAAATATATAATATTTCATTTACCATTATTATTATTTACTGCTATTAATTATTATGTTACCATGATGCTGCTATATAAATAAAACAGCTGTTGCTAACTATCTTTACTGCAGTTGTTGTTGGTTACTTTTTACTGCAGTAAAAGTTGCTGTCAATTAATCACTGTAAAATAAAATATGGCAAGTACCAAGTTTAGTAGTAGCATATAATAGTAGTTGGTTGCAAGAGAAATATTGTTTTATCATTAATTAATAATTAATAATAACTGAGTAATAAATATAACAACTGGTTTTACTGAGGATTACTGTGATCCCAACTCTTCATATACACACTGTATTGACAAAAAATAAATTGCAACTGATGAAGCAAACCTAGTCACATAATACTCTGCTTCATTTTGCCGAGAGAACCTTTGAGAATTTGATCGCGAGAGCCATTGATGATGTTAAACTCCAACTTCACATACCCAGTTTTAAGAGTTATATTAATTTTGGTTTTATGATTTAAGAGTCTATGCTCTTGATTGATTGTATGGTTAGATACCAGTTGAATATTACATGTGTATAGATGATGAAGCCAGTAACCCGAACAAGATCACCGAAAGATTACATGAAACGGTACAAAGCAAGCTTGTCACCTAACACCAAAAGAGCCAGGGCTAATGCTGATGTGCAGCGGGCTAGGGAACGGAGGCAGCAGCATAGAGAAGCTTCGGCTGCAGAACAAGCAGAACTGGTGAGGGAAAGAAATAAGGTTTATTCACAGCGATACAGGGCCAAGAAGTATGCAAAGGCTGCTGAGCCTTCAACACCAAATAGTAAATCTACAGCAATTGAAGCTGCAATAGAACTATCAACCCCTCAAACATATAATAAGTTACTATCAAAAGGTATTAAAAAATCCCGAGGCAGATTGGCCGAATCTCAAATAGCAGATGCTGTCGCATCATGTTCACAGAGTGATTCAAAGGTTAGAAAGAAGTTGGTCAGCTCTTTGGTAGACTCCAACAAAAAGGCTGTGAGGTGAGCGTCTAAGCATCTCACGCAATCACTTTTACTACAAATCCAGGAAAGGTAAAAACCCAAAGACCTCTAAAAATGTGAAGAATTTGATCACAATGTTCTATGGCCGTGAAGATATCGTTTCGATATATCCCAACAAGCAGCGGAATAGGAAGGTTTTGAAAATCATGAAATTCACTAGACAGCGAACATTCAACATTTTCAAAACTGAATATCATCATGTCGCTACCAAGAAGTCAACTTTTGACAAGTTGAAACCAGTTGGGGTCAAGCTAATGAAGGCAGCAAAATACCTTCAGTGCCTCTGCGACATTTGTGACAATGTCATGATGCTGTCAAATGCGATCCGACTCAACATGCAACGCAACAACTATGTTGTTCCAACATTTTTATCTTCTGAGCTAGAGTTGGCAAAGGCTTGGGTCTGCGATCTGAGGAATATGGAATGTATAGATAGGAAATGTAAGTCATGTAAAGCCGAGTTGGTGAAACGTGAGCTAAGTGAATGGATTCAGGACGATGACCACCACAAGATAAATTTCATGAAGTGGGGTAAAGTAAAAGAGATGATTGGTCGCAGAGAAATATCGAGATTGAAAAAGGTGGAGAGTCATGTTTCCAGGTGTGATTTAGTTGAAGAGCTTGTGTGCCAGCTGGAGGGCTTTCCATTGCACATGTTCCACAATGTTTCCCGAGCATCTACCTTTGCAAAATCCAAGAAACCATTGCAATCAAATCAGGTCATTGCTATATTAGATTTCGCTGAGAACTATGTATGTCGTCAGTTTTCTGAGGCACAATTGGCGTACTATTGTCAAAACTCTGCCACCTTGCATCCAATTGTGTTGATATTTTCTCAAGATTCTGCCATCAAAAGAGATGCTGTCGTGATATTGTCAGATGACCTTAAGCATGACAGTCATGCTGTGCACCATTTCATGTCAGTTCTCGGGAGCCATCTACAAACAAAGCATCCACACATAACTCAAGTTATTGCTTGGTCCGACGGTTGTTCATGCCAATATAAGAGCAAAGGGCCCATGTACAATCTGTCACAATCGTTTGGCCTTAAAAAGCATGTGGTCTGGAACTTTTTTTGGAAGTAGACATGGCGAAAGAGAGGCTGATGGCGAATCTGCTGTTATAAAGGGAAAGCTCGATCGAATCATTCGTATAGAGCAGCTGGTTATCAACGACGCCTTCCAAGCATACAGGGCTTTAACATCACATGTGGATGTAGAGCATCACACTGGTCCGAGTCAGCGCCACCTGTTTTATGTATCGGCCACGGATATTCAGAGAGACACTAACACTGCATTACTGTGCAGCATACCAGGAGTGCGGAAAATTCACCAAGCCAAGGCAGGGCCAGATGGAACACTACTCTACAGGAGATCATCTTGCTATTGTTTACCTAATCTGTGCCAGCATGATGTTTCTAACACTTGGAAGTCATTTATATTCTGGTTAGTTTGCATTGCTAGTGTTACAACTTCAGTTTCTGACTCCTAACCATTTATTGTTCTGTTATATAGGGCACAACTCAAGAACAAGATAAGTATTGCTGATCGGTGACGGTGGCACTGTACTTCCCATTATATAGTTTCAGAGTCACTAATCTAGTTGATTAGTTTGCGTGTTGTAGTCACTAGTTTGGTTGATTAGTTTGTGTGTTGTAATCACTAATCTGTTTGATTAGTCTATCTGTTGTAACTCCACCACTAATCTGGTTGGTTAATCTACCTGTTGTAACTTCACCACTAATCTGGTAGATTGACCTGCATTATTATTGTTAATTGGTTGGACTACCTGTACCCTGTTCAATTATATTTTCACTTACACCTCTTACTTCTATATTCACCAATAACCTCATCTTTCCTGTGTGGTCTAACGACATGTAACCAAATTTGTTATAGTTTCATATGTTCATTTCATTTGATTGATTCCTAGAGACTCAGCGTGAAATGGCGCAAATAAAACAGATGCAAAGGCAACAGGATGATACTGATGACGAAGATGACAAGAACGAGTTGGTTAGTATACTAATGGCCTTTTCTCATTTAAAGCCCCTACTACGTACGATATCTTATTGATCTAACAAGCTTGGCATACAGCTGTTAAATGAACGGATACTTGTAGGAACATGCGCTGTTGGATAGTGACAGCGAGGAATCAGAGGGAGAAGATGATGATGACAATGACGATGGTGTTACAGAGCTGCCTAATGACAGTGAAGAAGAGCTGGATGCTACTGAGCAAAACCAAGATAGAGCGATAGCAGACGTAAGGAATTTTCTTCTCCTCAAAATGTGTGTTTTGTGTGTGTAATGCATTTTGTGTAATCTAGCAGTCTCAACATTGACATCCAATGGTAAGTACTCTTTTGTTTTTAGGTTATTAGATACAACCCAGATGTTTTTTCAGCGGGTGAGGATGCTGAAGAGGTGGATCCAGATGACTGGAACTTTTGGGAGGCATTTGATGATCCTTGGGTGAGTAAATTGACCATTTTGTTTTGGTCATCCGTGGAATAAATGCATTACCATGTAATTTGATCCTGCTCTTCACAAACCGTAACCC
>CALYOO010000452.1:0-30000 GCA_945261195.1 Cryptosula pallasiana
TATATATATATATAGAAGTTTCGCGCAAAGAATGTTTTTTCTCGCGGGGACACCGGTGTATATTATACAAGGTTTTGCGCAAACAATGTTGTTTTTTTGCGCGCGAAGAAATGCTGTTTTTTTTCGAATAAAAAATTTTGTTTTTTCGCGCAAAGAAATGCTGTTTTTTGACACGCGAAAAATGTGTTTTTTCAGACAGAAAATGTTGTCTTTTTCAATCAGAAAAGTTGATTTTATTTGCAAAAAAATGTTTTTCCGCCCAAAAAACTGTACGATCAGAATTCCATGTGAGAAATGTTTTTTTCGATGCAAAAACGATGTTTTTTTTGTGCCGAAAACGTGCTTTTTTCGCTCAAAAAATGCGTTTTTTTTCTCAGTTACAAAATTTTTTGGTTTTTCAGTCAGAAAACCTTATTTGATTGCATAAAAAACTTTATTCCTATGGGAAAACTGTAGATGTTATAAAGGGATTCCGTGTGGAAAAAGTGTTTTTTCCCATTCAAAAAATGTGTTTTTTTTATTTGCATAAAGAGCCTTTTTTCGGACACGACTTGTTTTTTTTCAGTCATATTTTTTGCGCGAAGAATGTGTTTTTTTAGGCAAAAGACTTGTTGTTCCCGCGAGAAAAAATTTTGTTTTTTACTTGGTCGAAAATGTGTTGTTTTCTCAGACAGAAAATAATGTGTTATTTGCATGAAAACTGTATATATAATAAGCGCGAGAGAAATGTTTTCTTTTTGGTCCAAAAATATTGTTTCACTGATGCAAAAAGAGTTTTTTTCACTCAAAAACTGTATATATATTTTTGTGTATATATATATTTATATACATTTATTCATTTATTACGACTGTCAAACATTAAAAAATTTTAATCGGTATCTTTTCCATTAATCTCAAATCAATCCTAGTTTTTAATCTTTTGTATTCATGTGATGTAAATGCAATGATGGGGCAGTAAAGTCATCATCCATCTACCTGCATGCTTGCAGAATCAGATTAGCAAACCTCAATTTGGATTTGTCAGTCCAAGAACAAATAACATGTAATATTATCACAATAGTGCGATATTTTTTTATTTTCTCACAAAACTGCCACTCTTCATAATCTCAATGGGGAAAAACGAGAAATATTTTGGATATATCAGAATAAATATAAAAAACAACACAAATGATAACCTGGTTGAATGATTGTAATATATTTTGGCGGTGTAGCTCATTATTTTATATATAAATAAATATCTTTGATTAGGATAATAAATGAAACCCCAACATCTAGTAACAAATAATTGTTTATTGTTGTTATTCAGTTTTATTGTTATAATTACTAGATTCTGCATCAAAAACGTTGATATGCCCGGTAAGCTTTAATCTTTTGAATAATAATTATAATATGCTATCAATTTATTGTATGGTTTCTGCTGAATAATGCTGATAATAAAAAGACCAGTTCAATATAAAAGTATGATTGTTTATTATTAAAATGAATAAAGACAGTAATATGAAAATTGTTTTAAAGTATAAATCATACTTCGTATTACATGTTTTTATTATATAAAAAAATATTACGATAATTATTATTATTGGTCACATTTCCATATCATTATTATCTATTAGATTTTTTTTTTTATAATTTTTACCAACAATACAATCATCATTTTATTCGGAAGCTTTAATTGTTATTTATTTATTATATTCCACGTGTTTTATAAGCATTTTTGATCATAAAACTGTCCAATTGATGAAGGATAATGAGATTTATCGAAGCAAAATGTGTACCAAAATAATGATGACAATCTGGGCTCCAAAAACAGATTCCAAAGCTCACCTGGTTTAGAATCATAACAAAATTCAGGGTCTCTTCATCGCATTCCGGATGACACAAAAATAATACCCTGAGAACTATTGATAGTTTACTCGCTTTGCAACAGCACTCACCTGCAAACTTGTTGATTCCCTTCCAGTTAAACTGATTTGTTCAAAGTGACAAGATGGAAATTTTCATGATTTTTCTTACGGAGAACATGTTTGAAACTTAGTGCTAAAGGTGAGGTTATGTCACGAAATACTCAAAAGGGTATCTCCCTCTTAGTGTAGACAAACTGATAAATGCGTTTAGCATAATAAACAGTATTTTAGTGATGTAACTGAGTTTTTTTATTATCAGATTAACTGAGTCATAAAAGATTAATCCTTTTTGATCTTAAAAATCAATTAATCTGGTTATTCTTTAAAATGACGCAATTATTTGACAGCCATAATATTTATATATATATATATAGATATATATATATTGTAAAGGGATTTTGTGCAAAGAATGTTGTTCTTTCGCATGCAAAATTGCTGGTTTTCTCAGAACAAAAGAATGGGTTTTTCGGCTAAAAAATTTTGTTTTATTCATGTGTAAAAAAGGCTTGTTTTTGCCCAAAACTCGTGCATATCAAAATAGGTTTTTAGGTAAAAATGTTGTTTTTTCCGCGCAAAGAATGCGTTTTTTTCAGTCAAAACTATCATTTTATTTGTGTAAAATACATTTTTACGCGGAAAATGTATATATATATAAATAAGTAATAGTATGAGTCTGACTGGGGCACAGGGTGTGCACAGGGGCTTAGACTAAATAGAAACAATCAAATAAATAAATAATAAATAATTAATTATTAATATTAGTTGCCCGAGAGATGGAAAAACCAGTCAAGACTGAAGCAAGTAAAACAGTGCTCAACAAGAAAAAATCGAGGAGCTAGATACTAAAAGGTAAAATAGTAAAAGATGTTAAAACTACTGGCTGACTACAAGTTGTTTCATGTGCTAGAAAAAAAGAGATGGAAAAAGAAAATAATTCTAGGCACAATCATCAGGTCGGCTCTCAGCTGTTAAAAACGGTGGAACAGGAAACAGTTAGTTCAGACCGAAAATAATAAGTGCACAAGGATCGTATAGTTAATATGATGTTAAGGGTGCACGGGCGTCAAAGGTGGCTAAGGGCATAGAGCTACGCCTGGCTGAGAGTAAATTTATTAGAGTGTCGGCAGGTGGTGACAACTTCACTCCTGCTGTTGAGGGAAGACAACTCTTCAGCCGTACAAAGGTGACATTTCTTATCAGTGTTAGAATACGCTCTGGCATGGGATAAAATTCTCCATTTGATGTTAAATTGGGTGCATGACTCTTTGAGTAACCAGATATGCTTGCTCAGCTCAGTGGAGTTTCTTTTGCTGGCAGTATTAAAAGATGTTTTGTGGTTTCTATGTCTAGTTTTAAATTCTCCTTCGGTTAGGCCAACATATGTTTCGACTTTGTTATTAGCTGTGACTGTAGCCTGGTAAATGACACTTTTAATCTGGCAGTTGCCTTCGAGGGGACACTCAGCTTTATTTCTACAGTTGCATTTATTAGTGGTGGTATTGTTGGTGTTGTTAGAGATCTTATTGTGCCCTTGTATGATTGTTTTGATATTGGGCATGCAGCTATAACTGAGTTTGATGGTGTTTTTGTTAAAAATATGACCCAAAGGATGGTTGCTGGGGAAACACTCTTCAACTTTAGTTCATGTATTGTTTATTGTAAAGCCTATGAAACTATTGCGTAATATTCAAAGTTAATGCTGAGCTCATCTCTTGTAAGACACGAATAAGAGTCTCTATATCTCTCTTTCTCAGGATACATTCGTTAGGTAGATCTAAAAGACATGTTAAGTAATGAGCCTAGTGTACATCAGTGTATGATTTAGCTTAGAAATTATTTTTGAATCTATGGTAAAACGAATAAAACTTACCATCCTTGATATTGGTATGTTTCCCTTGAGTTATGGATTAGGTTCTGGAGGTTTTGTTTTGGACATTCTTCTTCTTCAGCATCATCAAAGTGGTTGAGGAAATCATGATGTTCTAGAGTATCAGTCAGTATGGAGACTTGAGTGAAAGCTTGATAGGCTATGAGTACCCTGACGTTGTAGAAAATTGAATTGTTTGCAACTTGTTTTAGATCTTTGAACAGAATAACTCCACATATTTGCTATATCACAGCTGAAGCTATTTGAGAAGGAATGTACATATCTCCAACCAGCAACTCTCCATCTACCATACATCTGTATTGGACTACAAGAGACTCACCAGTCTCACTCCAACAACTGCCGCAAATTTTTAGCGTTTCCGGGTATTCAAAACTTATGACAATATTTGGTGGAAAATCGTACAGGTGAGCTATGTCAAAATAAGCCTTAATTTGTCTCATACTCTTGCCTGGCAATATTTTGAATGCATTCTTTGTCTTTGGACAACATCCTCAACCATTAGAAGAGCAAAAAATTGCTTTTTCCAGCGTTTCTCTCACCCATGTGGATCAAAATCGTTGGATGTGTTTGCTTAGCTTTATTAGCAATTGAAATAGCACACTTTACTCGAACCATCTTTTTATGCTTTTGATAGTTGTAGATGATGGTGCACTCCGTTTTGCCATGAAACTCAATGGTTGAGACTTGCGTAACCGTATGAATTGGTAGATCCTGAACGTCAACTGTTTTTTCAATGTTTTTTTTTTGGCGAGCTGGAGACAGAGTATTTAAATTTAACAGGGAGGCAATCTTGAATGTGAGGGCTGCCAGGTTTTTGACTCTGGCGCCTGGAAAGGGAACCTTAGGGTATCGAAGAAGTACATTGTTGCTATATTTGTGCACTATGTAGTTATTGGATTAGTGAAGGTTAAGGGTAGCTAAAGGATTGTGGATAGCTGAAGGGATTAATAAGCTAGCAAGTCACTTTCGGAGTGGCTAGAGTGCGTGGTGGTTGCGTTGTGCTGGACCTGATATATACCTAGTGGGTGATTTAACATAGCGTCGTAGGCAAAAGGGAAGGAGGATTGTTATCGTATACTATTGTGTTTCATCATCTTGTGAAAAGAGTATTGAATGGTCTGTGGTGATAGAGAAGGTCAGTGTGGATTTATTAACGCCATTGTTATAGGACTGGTGCCAGTTGGTGGTGGTGAAAGTGAGTGTTTATTATTTGTTTGTGGTGGTGTATTGCAACTGTTGTTTTTGAAAGAATTGTGAAGAAGTTTGCATTCACTTCACCAAATTTTAAGGTCAGTGTTGTCGGACACTTCAAGTTAGTGAAGTCCGGCCTTGGGATTTGATTTTAATGATTTTTTTCAGTTAGTTACCAATCCTGATGACACTTACGGTTCATGGAAGGCATGGTTAGATGAATTTGAGTTTAGTGTGGAAATGGTTACCTTTAAACTAGGGAAGGAAACAGTAAGTCTCAAAAAACAAGATTTTTTCAAAGGGAGAATAAAATTGTTGGATTTATTGCATGCTATTGGTCAAGGAGGTAGACATGCCCTAGAGTCTTTTTGATTTGATATGAAAAGTGAGGCAAGTAGTTATGAACAAGCAATGGCTCATTTAAAAAATGTTTATGGTTTCGAGGAAACAGTTTATGTGAAAACATTTCAGTTTGTCAGTGCTAATCAGGCTGTGGGGGAGAATGAAATTGATTATCTGCTACATGTTGAAAAAACTGAGCAGGTAATTAAACTTTGGAAAAAATAATGATGTTAGGCAAGAATTTGCATTAGCTATAGCTGTGAATGGTTTGAGACAATCTTCAATGTGTATTCAGCTGATGCAACAAGGTAATTTGAACTGGAAAGGGCTGACTGACACTCTAAGGGCAAGAAAATTGGCTAGAGATTCAGAGAACATTATGGAGTGGGGTAAGGCAAAGCAGCTATACTGCACCCAGGTATCTTATATGAAAGAGAATGTGCATGGTGGTGAGTGTAATTCACTGTTCACACGAGACCTATAATGAAACTGTAACAAAACTTATTAGGTGGTCAGTGAAGGACGACAAATGAAGTTTCGTTTAGGCTGGTCACACGAGAACTATAATTAGTTCATTGCGTCTAGCGATCACTAGTTTCATCTAATGACAGCCCATTGCGTTTTGTGCGCGGGCCTACTCATACTTTACTGCATGATGCAAAAGCATGGAAATTGAATAAAGCAAGGTTTGGATAGGATTATTTTAATAAATAGCTAAGTTTGACCAGCCAGTACTATTCCAATTGTTTGATTATAATTTATTATTATTATCTTTCATTTATTTAAAACTCTTTATGAATATAAAAAAATAACTAATTATTTTCCAAAAATCAAATGTGCTACTATGAAAACCATGTGTTCATTGTGAATGACCCTGACATGATAGACCAGCCAATAACAGAACATAGAAAAAAACAAATTAATGAGCTTATCTGGTCCAATGGTCCAATCACATGCAAGCATCGCAACCGACGAGTTTCCCAATATAGGTCTACTCATGGTAGAAACTATAGGTCTACTAGGCATTCCAACCATAAAAGGCTTATGCCTGAATGGCTTAGAAAAGATTTTAGTAGGAGCAGGGTTAAAAGTGATAGAAGAAATGATGGGACCAAGTCCAGAGGTTATTTGGCTTTCCATGATGCTAAAGCGTGTTTTTGCTGTGGCAGAGATGATCACCAAATTAGGTTTTGCCCAGCTGTACACTGCCGGATTTGTTACGGTATGGGTCATACATCCTAGGACTGCCATTATAAAAGGCATTAACATACTGATAGGTATAGTAATTGAGTTAGTAGCAGCAGCAGTGAAGGGAGTTGCGCTAGTAAAATGGGTGAGGTTCACATAAGTCATGTAAGGTTTTATCCTGTGGCCAAACCTGCAAGTAGTGTCAGAGCAGGGGGGAGGTCTCGGCACCCTTGAAACACCTAACAGACCGACCCACTCTGAGAAGCTAGTCTCAGCCCAAAGTGACTCGTCAGTTAGGCCTGTGGAAGCTTCGGCTCCCGTGGAGGAAAGCCAGGAGATAGTTGCTGAGCAGTCACTTGTGACCCGGCAACAGCTCGCCTCCGAGGTTGTTCAAAAGCCTCACTGTATTGCAATACTAACACCGGTGAGGGGGATAGTGCTACTCACCTAGGTGAGACTGTGATAGGCGGAGGTGAGAGTCAATTGTGTGACTCAGATCCAAAGCCAAGTGGAGGTGAAGGCCAATATTGTGGTCTGGAACTAAAGCCAAATGATGGTGGTGAAAAACCTTCGGGTGCGACACAACGTCAAATGATGCGAGATTGGTTTGACTGCTGTGGCGATACGGATGATATAGCAATCCTGGTGAGATTGAGTTTTTCTGGTGAGAAACAGTGGTACGTATGACACGGGTGAGGTATGTATTTGTTCTACCTAACTGTACATCTTTCCGGTGTGGATATTGTCTCTGCAACTAACCAAAGTACGTAGTTTGGAGTATGCTTATGAGGATGTTTCACCTCTGAAGCTAGCTGTAACTGTTGATCTTGTGTCTTGTGTATCATGCTAGCTCGGAAAAAAGGGCGCGTTATATTTGTGCATTATGTAGTTATTGGATTAGTGAAGGTTAACTTTACTATTTTTTGCGACAATTGTCGCGGGAGTTGTACTCTTTTCATTTTTAATTGACGGCTCCTGTCACGAGAATTTTCGAGACAGTTTCTTAAGGTTTTTGTTAGAGCTACGGTTAAAAGTTTTACATCATCGTGTAGATCAGACTCCCCTCCATTTTCTGGTCTTTATCTGAGAAAAATCTGTCAGTCTAAATTGAAACCGCTTCATGATAACCGCACCCTGTTCCTTTTCGAGCAAGAAATAATTTTTCTTAGTGAGATAATTTGAAATAATATTTTTTTGCAAAAAACCTCCACGGAGGAGACTTGTTCTGATAAATGGTTAAATTACATTTATTTAAGCATGCTGGAATTGTTTAGAAGAGGAAATGACAGTTATTATGGTATAAATTAATTATTTGGATGACGAAAATATTGTTAACTAGTAATTTTTAACTATTTAAAATTTTTTTCAGTGTTTATTATTATTATTCTTTATATCAAAAGATAGCGCTTAAAATTATTTATCTAGTGGTGTACAAACTATGGCAGTATCTTAATTATCAAAAAAATTATAAATATTAATCTTCTCAATACAGTTGCCAACTTTCATTGTCTTGTTTTGGCCAATGTTGGTGCCCATTTTTCTTAGAAAAATATTTACATAGATCAAAAGTTGATATCCTTTCTAGCTATAATGTTAGTTTTTTGCTTTGAGCTTTACCTTTGATGATTTTTTAATGCACAGTTTTAATACCTGTAAAAAAGACATCTCATTAAAAAAAAACTGTTTTCTCTTTCACCAGTTCACAATCAACTTTAATTAAAACTCTACATATAGAGTAGGTCTTAGTGTATGCTGTGAATTTTTTTGTAGTTCTGTGACAGTAGCAATTGATTTGAAAAAGAATTAAAAAAAATTAAAACTTCTTCTCAAAGCTTCTGAGACTGTTGGATGCACTCAGGCATAAAGTAGGCAATATTTATAACGTTAAGGGTAGCTAACGGATTGTGGATAGCTGAGGGGATTAGAAAGCTAGAAAGACACTTTTGGAGTAGCCAGAGTGAGTGGTGGTTGCCTTGTGCTGGAGCTGATATATACCTAGTGAGCGATTTAGCAATTGTCTTCAACATCAATTGCATCTATTGTTTTTGCAGTTCGAGCCATCAGCATGTTCTTTTATTGCTTGAGAACGTAGAACTCTGTTTGAAGACAGATCGATAATGGGAGAAAGTGGAGAAAAAATTTGTTTGGATTCCTCATCCATCGATTGAATTTTATTGTCTTGCTTATTCATTCTAAAAAGATAAAATAAAAATGTGAGTGATTGATTTTTTTTATTCTTTTTGGTAATTAATTTAGAGATACATACTGAATAGCATAGTGAGTTGAGTGTCTCAGCTAGTAAGAAATAATTATTTATTATTCTTTACCTTAACACAGAAATTCCTCCAAGTAGTAGTAGTAGTAGATGATGTAGTAGATGCTGTTCCTTCAGTCGCTGATGTTGAAGTGCATGTTTTCTGTGTAAAAGCATCGCTTCTTAAATAGCTAAAGTTGCACTAATTGAAATGGGCTGAACCGAAAAACTTTTATTTGTGCGAAACATGTGCATATCTTGTAAAGGAAGCTTCGGGGGAAGAAATTTTTTCTCCCGCGCGAAAACTATATTTACTATAAAGGGTTTTTGCGCAACAATTGTGTTGCTTTTTTTAGCGAAGAATGTGTTTTTCTCAGACCAAAAATGATGTTTTATTCGCGCGAAAGACAACTGTTTTTTGTGAGAAAACTATATATATTGTTCAGGTTTTTGTGGTAAATATTGCTTTTTCGCGCAAATAAAACATCATTTTGATGTCTGAAAAACAATCTCTTTTTTTGCGCAGAGCAAAGATCATTTTTCACGCAAATTTTTTTTATAATATATACAGAATTCCCTCATCAAAAAACTTTTAGTCACTTGAAAAAATATGTATGTACTATAAAGGAAGTTTCGCGCGAAGAAAAACAAAATTCTTCTCGCGCAAACCTGTTATGTTACATACCAGTTTTGCACATGGAAAACAGTTTTAGTCGAGCGAAAAGATGTGTCTAAGTATAAAAGAAGTTTTGTTCGAAGACTGTAAATAATTTAAAAGGCTCTCGCTCAGAGAATGTGATGTTTTATTCGTGCGAAAACTAAATAAATGTAAATATATATTATAAAGGATTTTTTTCTTTCTCTGCAAATGATGTTGTTTTTTTTCACGAGGATAAAACATCATTTCGCTAGCTGAAAAAAACACATTCTTCGCGTGAAAACCCTTTATGATATATACAGATGTTCCACATCGAAAAAAACTTTTATTCATGAGAAAAAAGGGATATATAAATACATATCATGTTACAAAAGACAAAAGGGTGTCCGTCCATCCATCCGTCACGGGCGTCGACCACTTCCTCTAGGAGACGGGTGTGTCACACTTCCGGTAGGAAACGGGGTCGAAAGGACGAATGGCCGGTATATATGATACAATGCTGACGGTGCGTATCTCGGCCCCAGGTGGTCCCAGGGCTTCGGCAGCGAGTCCCCCGACATCACTGCTGAGGCGGGGCCATAGCCTCAGGTCTTCGGCCCCCCACACGTGATGGGGTGGGTACTCGACCCGCCCTGCCCGGTGGGTGTTGGAACTCGGGCTATGTCGGCTGGGCCGTAGCCTCAGGTCCTCATTTTCCAAACTGAGGCGGGGAGGGTACCTGAACCACTACGCCCCGTCCAACTCGGGCTACAATGCATTGGGTTTGCTTCCTGCTGTAGTTGTATCCTCAATAAAAGTGAGCACGATTCCTGATGGAATTTCCAAACATGACCTCACCAAGAGAGGTCATGCACATGGTGCATTCATATAGAGAATAACTGTATTACAAACAAATTGAGCAAATACTGCAATGAGACTTGCGTCGCAGACCAAGCCCGAAAGGCTTGTACATTATAACGAAGATTTTGCACGAAGAATGTCATTTTTTTGGCGCGATAACTGCATAGATTATAAAGGGTTATCGTGCAAAGAACGTGTTTTTTTGCGCAAAAAAATGTTTTTCCCGACAGAACATGATGTTTTATTCGCGGAACAAAAAATAACTTCTTTTTGCGTGAAAACAATATATATACGTAAATATATTTTATAAAGGATTTTTTGCAAATAATGCTGTTTTTTCGTGTACAAACTGTATAAATTTTAAACGGTTTTTGCGCAAAGAATGCGTTTTTTTCGCAGCAAAAACATGATGTTTCATTTGAACGAAGAAAACACTTTTTCTGCGAGAAAAATGTACATATGGAAATATACATAACATAGAGGACTTTTGTGCAAAAAATGTGTTTTTTTTTGCTCGAATAAAACATCATTCTGTTATCTGAAAAAGACACATATTTCGCACGAAAAAAACGCATTTTCTACGTGGGGAATACACAATAATCGGGCAAAAAGCCTCTATAATATATAAAGATTTTTCACATGGAAAAACTTTTATTCTCGCGAACAAATGTGTTTCTGTTATTAAGAAGGTTTTGCATGAAAAAAAAAATATGCTTTGCGAGAAAACTTTCTAACATATATACAGATTTTTCTCATGGAAATACTTTTTTCGCGCAATCAAATGTGTATGCATTATAAAAAAGATTTTTCACATGAGAAATAAGTCAATTCGCGCGAGCAAAAGACATTTTTTTGCGCGAAAGCCACAGGGTAATCAGTGCACCTTTTACTATTTAAGAAGCATTGCTTTAACACAGAAAATATCCACTTTGGCAACAGCATTCGAAGAAGCATTATCTACTACAGCATCTACTACTAATACTAAAAGGATTCTCAGTAAATAAGAGGAGGACTCCTAGCACTAAAGAAAAGTTTAATAAATTATTATTATGTACCAACAGATGGAAATAGTCAACTGGAAAAGTTGTAAAGCATCAGTTAGTTAACAACTAAGTTTCAATTATTTATTTTTAGTTGTGCTTAAAAAGTTAAAAACTAAACAGAACGTTTTATTTGTTTATATTATTGCAAAAAATTTTCCTTATTTTTTAAATCATTATGGATGAACTTTCTGAAGCTCTCCTTTGCACAAATCCATATCCATCAGAAAGCAAAGAGAAAACAACAAAATCAACTCCAAAGAGGAAGAAAGCGAGCTCTCCCTTAATTGACTGTACCTACAAAACAAGTTCACGAAGAGCGCGCTGATAAGGAGACACTCCCCAATGTGGAAAAAGCTCTAAAGATGGCTAAGTTTTTCAAAAGATGGAAAATGAGTGAATTGAAAAAGATTGGAAATTTTCAAGCAAGTAAATCACCAAAGTTTGGAACTTACCAAACGATAACAAAACTTCCTATCCCACCGGTGATGTAGGTTATTTTTGTGAATCGCCAAAGTCTAGATTCTGATTATCATGAACTCCACTACTTTGGTCATCCGGATATAAAAGAATTTGATCACAAGAAGTTCTTTGCCCACGCAGAATAGTTGAAAACTTCAATCTTGGTAATTATCCATTACCTTGTAACGTTGTGTACTTAGGCAAGATGGAAAATCCGAAAAGTAGAAATACCACTTGCTACGATGTCAAACGTTACGGCACGAAAAACCTAACTACAGCTGAAGTCACAGCTGAAACCCGACAATTGAGAATGATAACTAAGGATGAACTCAAATTCAGTTTGAACATCGAATCTCTCAGTAATTTCAAACAGTCAGCGATTTTTCCGTATGTTGGTGTTATTGAAAGATTCGTTCCTCATCGATTTAATAAAATGGCATCTGTCGTAAACTGCATCTGTTGTCTTGCAAAGAATGGAAAGAGAGAGGTGAGGACACTTCTCTTACTGAAAAGATACGTCGAATAAACTAAAAAGTATGTTCCGTATGTGAGGATTTACAAAGGGAAAAAAGCAGTGAAGAGTCTAATGCATATCACAATTCTGTATTTCTCTCTTTCGTCAGTTGTACTGATTGGGAACGAAATCCCGATCAAGCAAAATACAATGAGGAGATATCAAAATCGAATGTTGAAGCTGCTCTTAAAGATTTCCTACAAAAGGAATTTGATTATTCTGAAGCAGGAGTCAGCGCTGATGATTATTAGCAGACAATTTTTACAATTCATTGTAAAATTGGCTAAACTGTTTCAAATAGTATATATATACTCTATGTAAAATTGAACTAAAATAATCTGGGTCCAAAATCGAACCTCATATTTATGAATACACACAAATAGAGAAAAAGTTATTTTCTGTACATACTTTTGAACTTACGATAGAATTATTCCATACCTATATATAATACTTCCCATAAAGTTATACAATACTCCAATATTAATACCCCCCCCCCCCAAATTAAAATCAAAAATCACCAAAACATTCAAAAACCCTTTTTGTTATATACAACTAATGCTAGAAGCGTTCCACACGTATTTATAATATTTATTATATAATAAAAAATATACAATCATACAACACTTCATTTTTATACAGTACTCAAACCCCCCATTCTAAAGTCACCAAAACATTCAAAACACCTGGTGCACAAAAAAAGGCGCCAACAGGGACCAGGAGAACCCAATAAATAATCAACATACCTTATGTATAAATACCATACATTTTAAATACTTGGTGCACACAAAAGGCACCCAGTGGACAAGGAAAACCTCTGGAACCTCAAACGCGCCATGCAAACCAATGTCTAATCTACATTCCACACTATAAAATTCGATACATTCTAAACAACCGGTGTACACAAAAAGGTACCTCACAGGTTCTCGGGTTAACTGGTGCCTACTTCAAGTACACCTGTAAGCAGGAGAACCTTCTCCTTAGACTCATGACGGAGATCTGCTCCCTTATTACTACTGCCAGTGATTCGTCTCCAATCCCAAGGTTTTAGTATGGTACGTATTCATCTGTTGTTCATAATGTGGGAGGGTAAAGACGTTGGAGGTGAGCAGCATCATCATCAATCTCCAAGTCGTATTTCGTCTTCGTCTCAAGCTATTAGTACGGTGATCGGTCTCTGCAACGTCGATAAAAAAGTCATCGAGCTTTGATGATGAGTGAAAGTATCAGAGTTCAATGTCATTTTTTTATGTTCCAATATACAATCTAAGCTACAATTGACTTTTGCTCTCGAGCTCAATTGTCTCCAAACCTTTTTCGACAACTCCAAAGGTCCTGATCCATGATAGTCGTTTTAGTAGAAATTGGCCTGATCTCTTGGACTTCCATCCCAAAGTCTTACGTTTAAAACCTATATGACTCTTCCTGTTCCGTGTTTGCTTTTCATAGCACCCCAATATCTGGCTATCAGGTCATCCCATAGCTCATCATGAAAAGTTGGAGGTGTGCTATCATCAACGATACCTAGAGATGATGGTCGACTAGATATTTCAAAAGTTGAATCACTCATTTTTTGTTTCCCTGCCCCCCCCCCTTCCCACTCACCTTTCTCAACATCATTCTTTTTTGCGCAGAAAATGTTGCTTTTTGGCGCCAAAAAAATTCTGCTTTCGCGCAAAAAATCCCTTTATAAAATATGTAGATTTTGTACGCGAGTGAAAGTTTTTCTCCGCCAAAAATCGTTATATATTATGAAGAATTTTCACGCAAACTGTGCTGTTTTTTTCACGCAAAATAGGTATTTTTGCAGACAAAAATTTGTTCTGTGTTTGCGCAAAACATTTTGTTCTTTGCACGAAAATTCTTTTATAATATATACAGATTTCTCAAGTAGATTTTTGAGCAAATTATGTTTTGCTTGTTTTGCGCAAAAAATGTATTTTTTTTCAGATGAGAAATGTTGTTTCATTCGCGCAAAAAGTCTTATTCTTCACTCAAAAAGCTTTTCATAATATATACAGATTTTTCATGCAAATAAAAGTTTCTTCGTGCGAAAATCTGCATATGTATCATAAAGGGTTTTTTTTCGTGCAAAAACAACATTTTTTTGCGCAAACACCTTTTTACACCATATAACGATTTTCCCGCAAAGGCAACATGTAACAACAGGTCAATCAGTGCAACTTTGAATATTAAAAAAGCATTGCTTTGACAAAAAAATCATCCACCTCAGTAACAACATCTGAAGAAGCATCATCTACTAAAGCATCTACTACTAATACTAGAAGGGTTCTCAGTACTTTCTACGAGGACTCTCAGCACTAAGGTAAAATCTAATAAATTATTATTATTGTTCACCATCATCAGTTGGTAAAATTCAACTGGAAACATTGCAAAGTGTCAGATAGTTAACATCTAAGTGTTAATTACTTGTTTTAAGGTGTACTTTAGAAGTTCAACTTTTTTTAAAAAGTTTCACATGTTGTTTTATTTGATTATGTTATTACAAACATTGCTCTATATTGTTTAGATTACTATGGAAAAAATTTCTGGAGCTCTCATTTGCGTAAACCCAAATCCAACAGAAAGCAAACTCAAAACAACCAAAAAACTCCTAAGAGAAAATATCCTATTGCAAAAATATCAGCAGTAAAAAAACGATCTCCCCCTAAATTGATTCTGCCTACAGAACAAGCCAGTGAATAGCAAGATGATAAGGGAACATTCTCCAATATGGATAAAGCTCTAAAGATGGCTGAGTCTCTCGAAGGATGGAAAGCAAGTGAATTGCAAAAGATGGGAACTTTTCGAGCGTTAAAAAAACTCGCTGTCCCAACCGTTACGCAAGTTGTTTCTGCCGATCGCAATACTGGTGTGTACGATGATTATTACATTATCACCTACTTTGGCCAATTCGAATGTGAAAGATTATCACAGAATAATTTGTGCGAGAAGAATAGTTGAGAGCTTCAATGTTTCCAATTATCTATTGCCTTGTAACGTTGTGTACTTGGGTGAGGTGGAACACCCGAAAAAATAAAAAATGCCACTTGCTATGATATCAAACGTGTCAGCATAAAACGCTTCACCACGACAGGTGTCGCTGCTGAAACCAAACCATTGAAAATGATGACCAAAGATGAGCTCAAACTCAGCTTCAACAGCGAATATCTCAGTGATTTCAAACAGTTCATGGTTTTCTCCCATCGATTTAATGGAGAAGAATCTGTCGCAGTTTTCATCCGTTATGTCTTGGAAAAAAATGGAAAGAGAGAGGTAAGAACCCTTTTCTTACCAAACAGATGCATCAAAGAAACTGAAAAATGTGTTCCTGGTGCGATGATATACAGATGTAAAAAAGGAGTGCAAATGTGGATACATACCACAATGTAGTCTTTCTCTATCATTCGGTAGCACGGATTGGGAAAAAAATTGCCATCAAGCAAAATACAATGAGGAGATATCAAAACCAGATGTTGAAGAAATCCTACACCAGGAATTTGGCGATGTTGCAGCGGGATCAGCGCTGATGATAACTAGCGAACTATTTCTACCATTCATTATAAAATTATCTTGACTATTAAAAATACTATATTTAACTCTTGTATACTTTACGTACAAGCATCTTATGAAAACTCAAACTTTGTAATATTTGTTATAAAAATTTTATCCCATGTATTATACTTATTATAAAAATAAACTATAACAAAAGTATAACACAAATCTTTAATATTTTGTCTTATATAATAAAACCATACAATAATACAGCACTTTTTTATTACTTCATAATAAAACTATAACAATAACTATACCATGTCCAACAATCATCGAGTACAAATCTTAGTATAAACCTGCATGCCATGTTTATAAACTAGTCAACCTCATGATCTAAAATGACATAAAAATCCCAATATAAAACCCCCCGCACAAAAAATACTTAAAAGCAAGAACACGAAAAATAAAAACATCTAGTGCAACAAAAAGGTACTTTTCAGGGACTCATCGTACTTGCTACCATGGCACAACACCATTTCTGCATAATACATTCACCCTAACCTAAATCATCATACAAACCATAAAAAATACAACTCCTGCTGAATAAGTACTCAGTTAATCATAAAATTACAAACTATATTTTCAAAGAATCTAAAATGGTGCACAAAAAGAAATAACATCAGGTTTTCATGGTAACTGGTGCGAACAAAAAGACATTTGGGACCAGGAAAACTTTATCTCCATGCTGGAGATCTGCTGCAGGATTAGTATTGACCCTTGCTGACCCGGTATGGTGACACAGGGCCGGTCAAAGACGGCCGCCATAGTAATAGGACCCTTGGCCCATCTAGGATCCTGATGTAGAACATGAACAGGAAATACCCTTCCTCGTATAAACAAATATCAAGATCACAAGCTAACCAGAGCCTTGGGACCCTGCAGAGAACTCTGATTGGACAATAGTAGATAGGACTCCGCCTCTAGCCACTTGGCACTTATTGCATTTAACCTTTATTCATTGCATGATTTGTTTCTTTTTTACATATGTGATCTCGTTGGTCTAATTACTTCCTGCACCACTATTTTTATATGATTTCATGCTACTTACTTCCTGCCAGCTACCTATAAAATGGCTGGCATTGCATATACTTGTTGCATTCATTCACTCGCGTCTTGCCAATCACCCTAGTGGATAGCCACCTTAGGACTTTGGTTATTGAGGAATAACGTCATTATTCAAACCACACTCTGTCTAGTTGGTTTGAGCTGTGGGCTCTGCCTATGCCGAATGATCCGGTGGTGCTTACCTAGTTGTCACTGTCAGGCAGCAGTGTCCCCTCTCGAGAGAGGTATTAATACTCTAGAATTGTGAAATTTCATAGAAGCAAACCCGAAATCCATTACAATATTATCAAATAATTGAATTCAAATAAGTTTGAGTGAAAGATATTAAAACACAATAAGGCAAGTTTCAAGATTTCTCAGGACTTCAGGACTGATGGATGTCATCCCAACATCATGTTTTTGCAGTACAGGAGTAGTTCTATGCATGTAGTTATAGGAGCCTTCTTTGAGAAAGCTAGCATTACAATTTTAATACCATGTAGAGGGTAGAAAGCGGGTTGATAAGTTTTTAAAAATAAAGTTGCATGCACCATTTGTTATTGGTCATCAAAAATTATTCATATGTCAGCTTTTTATGACCAGATAAAATGTAATAAATAACTTCAGTGTAAGGTAATTTACCTGGAGTGTAGAAGACAACCAAAGATTCATTACTTGTTGTCAAACCAGCTTTTAGTTTGAATCCTAAGTTACACTCAGCCGCTAGACTCTCATTAATCACATAGTACTTTGTGGGGTCATACAGTAAGTAGCTGAATGTCACTGGCCAGTTATGTGATGGTGAGCAATCTTCATCTGCCTCAACAACCACAGCATCGTGGTACGAGTTCTCTGGAGCAATGAAGGTAAACTTGATTTCACCAGGAGCAGTTGCTATCATAACACTTAGAGGAGCTGGAGGAGCTGGCAAGAAAAAAAATATGCAGTTGGGCTTATGGCGAAACTATAAACATTTTACTGACAGAACCTAGAAATCAAGAAAAAATTATAGGCAATCAAAATGGGTAGCACAACGTAAAGTAAATATTCTGAAAAATGTTAGTTAATTAGCAAAACTTTCCAACTCGCCGGTTTTGCCACTCTTATATTTTGCAACCGCAAGGGACATTTTCGTCTTTCATTTATAAGCTGTTGGCCTGTTCAGTGACGTTTTTTTGTTAAGTGAGCTTGTCGGAAAAAAACCTGTAAAATTAAAAGGCATTTTGTATTTCTCAGCTAGTTGTGAAAATAAAACTTTGAGTTTTTGCATAAGGAAGCAGTATGCATGTGTGAACCTTGGCGAATCAACTGGTGCAAGAAGAGGATCTTCTTTAGCTTCTTATGAATTAATCGTCCATCTCTTTATTTGACTATTCTCTGTAACCCAACGACTCGACTAACATCTGTCTTTTACTAGCATGTGATCTCTTCTCAAAATATTTTCGATTCTGTCAATCGTTTGCTTCTTCACGCTTTGCAGTTCTATTTTGTAAAAGGTTCCCTCGATTCTTTCTTTTGTGAGATCTTTCACCTTGTATATCATAGGTTATTTGAAAGCCCATATATATGTGATTTTAAAGACTTTGATGGTCCAAAACTTCACTATACCCTGATAATTCTCACCTAATCTTCGGTTGTGTACCAAATATCAACAACTCATTTCTATTAAAGTCCTGTTGCACCGCTGCGCCACCGAAACCTTTATCATTTCATTTTTGATTGTGAAATGTTTGATCGTCTTGTGAGAGAGCAGACTTTTAGCGTGCTGATTTTAAAAATCTTTATGTTTTTTGATGATAAAACCTTGTAGCTTTCTTCACCTGGCCTTCTCAAATTTTTAGCTATGACGAGTTTGGCTTTGGACATGAGTGTTATAGCCCATATTTTTCCAGATAAAGAATCACAGCCTATGCAAAAATGCGATGTTGTACTTTTTCTCTTTTCAAGAGCGCACATTTACCAAATCAACGCAGATCTGCTCTTCTATTCTGCAGGAAATAGTAGGTTTGCGTTTGAATTAGTTTTCACTGTTTTCTCTAGCCTATAAGCGTTTTCTCCGCTCAACCTTTTGAGAAGTTTTCTCCGCCCTTCTTGTGTTCTATGAGTTTGCAGTGAAGATAAAGATCTTAGCAAGGGAGTATGTAACCCACGGTTGCAACATAACTCCTTCAACTCAAGTAGACCATTCTTCCATTTTCACACTCTTCATAAAATTTCCCTAATGTGTTTGCTAGGGATACCTCCTAATGGTTTTGATTCCTTGGATAGCCAGCAGAGTAATATACTTTCTGTCGTTTGCTTTTCCTGATTTCATTGTATGTCAGGACTTCTTGCACAAAATCTTTGGAAAACCTAGTGTTCAACTACTTTTTTTCCGATTGTGATCTTGTTAGTACCTCAAATGTCATTTGTAGTATTTCTCAACTGGTGCAACATTGTGACATCAATTGCTCAGTCGTCTTTGGTCAATGTCAGTAATAACATATGAGCAGATCTCCCTACCAAGTGTTTTTTTGTGGATTAAACCTCGGGTTTGAGGCAATGGGTTACGGCGTTGAATGAATTCGCCGAGTTTATATTGTATTTCATTTGAGGGGCATTTGAATAGCATTTGAGTGGCATTTGAGTTTTGATTATTTTTTTTCTTAATTTGAATTTATATGACATCTAGATTTTGAATGTATGGCATTTAAGTTTTGATAGTTTTTTTTTACATAACTCGAACTTAATTTGAACTTATATGGCATCTAGATTTTGAATGTATGGCATTTAAGTTTTAATAATTTTTCGATAGCTATATATATTTAAGTACATTGAATAGAAATTAAACCTTTTTATGATTGTATATATTAAAGTTTATATTCTTGAAAAAGCCATAACATAACTTCAAACGAAGCAATAGATGTATATAAACATTCATCCGTTTGAATATAACGTAAAATTAGGCTTAAACTCAAGCATTAATTCTTCAGTCCATTGGGTTTTAACTAATCTTTGAGTGAGATCTTGATCCCATACCTTTCTTTTAATTTTTTTTAAAAATGTTTAATATTCACGATTTTAGACATTTTCAAAACTGTCTCAAAATGTTTTGAATTGTTAGTTGTAATAATGTTTCTTGATTGTCAGCATTCTGGTGTAATGTATGTGGATGGTACTGTATGGGTAGCTCTCCGTATAAAGATGCTAAAGTTAGCAAATGCTGCGTTATACAGAATAAGGCAGCTTGCAATGTTAATGGACATTTCGCATTTTCCTGCACGGCTACATTTTCTTTAATTTACTTGTGATAAATCTCCGGGAGGAAGTCTGTTATTGTACATGACTTTGAACTCATAATGAACTAAAATAAAAAAAGTTATGTGTTAGTATAGGATGATTAAACAGTGTTGTAAAATAATTACATTTTAATTGTATTAAAATAGTTTTTCTATTAATTCTTACCTTATCACCAAGAAATCAGCTGTAGCAGTTGATGCTCCTGAGGTTATTGTAGTAGTTGATGCTCCTGAGGTTATTGCTGGAGAGAATGATTTATATGCAGAGAGAGCTGTTCTTATATACTATAAGCCACTCCTACTCATTTAGCTTATAACCATTAAAAACACTCACGCGAAAACTCTATCAGAATAGTGTTATTCGCGTGAAATATTCCTGTTTTATTCGCGTGAAAATAAACCTTTTATTTCCGCAAAAGCAACGATTTCTATTCGCGAGAAAATAATTGTTTTGTTCCCGCAAAAACATCGGTTTGTATTTGCGAGAAAATAAAATTCTTATTCCCGCGAAAGCAACGGTTTCCATTCGCGTGAAAACAAATTATTTATTCCCGCGAAAAAATTTGTTGTTATTCGCGTGAAAATAAATTATTTATTCCCGCAAAAACAACGGTTTCCATTCGCAAGAAGATGAATTATTTATTCCCGCGAAAGCATTGGCTTGTATTCGCGTGAAAATAAATTATTTATTCCCGCGAAAGCAACGGTTTCCATTCACGTGAAAATGAATTATTTATTCCCGCAAAAAACATTGGTTTGTATTCGCGTGAAAATAAAATATTTATTCCCGCGAAAGCAATGGTTTCTATTCGCGTGAAAATAATTGTTTGATTCCCGCGAAAGCATTGGTTTGTATTCGCATGAAAATAAAGTTTAAATTCCCGCGAAAGCATTGGTTTGTATTCGCGTGAAAATAAATTATTTATTCCCGCGTAAGCATTGGGTTATATTCGTGTGAAAAAATGCTGATTCATAGGATTTAATCAGTGCAACTTTACCTATTTAAGAGCCACTGTTTTCACACAGAAAGCATCCAGTTCTACAACGGCTAGTGGAGAAGCAACATCTACTAAACCTTCTATTGCAACTACTAGGAGCTCACCTTCTTCATAAAGGTAAGAGTAAAAATATTTATTTTCTGTTAGTTAACACAACTAGCTGAAGGCTTATGATCTTTATGATCTTTTAAAATTAATTGCAAAAAATTAACAAAATTTTTGTTTTTTTTTAAGAATGAATACTCAAGACAAAGGAAGTCAACCGATGAATGAAGAAGCAGGAGCCCAGCAAGCCCTTTCCCCATCACCTTCTCCTATCTTTGATATGCCAGAAAGTCAATTAGTGGTTGATGAACCAGAATCCCAACAAGATTTTACTTCATTCACATTTCCTACTAACAAGCTCGTCTTCAAAAAGAACATCGATGAGGAAACGACTTTTCATTGATTTGACAAAAGATGAAATTGAAACTGGCTCGAAGTGCAAAAGACTAGTTTTGACGGATGTTGGAGACGAAATGCTTTTTGTCACACCAGAATACCCTTTCAAGATGCCGGAAGTAATGAATTAACCACTCTCACCTACAAGAGAGCCGGGTTAATAAACTCTCTCTCTCCAGATAGTCTAAAAAAACTTGAAGAGTCCATAGAAATCTGCGAACTACCAGTACCAACAGTTATGGAGGTGTTGTCTGTTGAATTTCGTGATGAATCAAAGTGTGTCATCATTTACAACTATCGAAAGGATAAAAAGAGAACTCGAGTGAAGAGTGATGTTTCAACCGAAATAGGACTGCTTGTTAATAAAGCTAAGCAAACACGTCCAATTGTTTTAATTTATATGGTAGAAGGAAAGACAGGAGATGCGATTTTTTGTACCGCTGAATCTCAAGGATGTAATCGAAAGATCAACGATCCATTCAACTCACTGTACGGCAAGAGTTTGCGACAAATACAGGCTTATTTCAGTGTTGCTCACCTACACGATTTTCCGACAGGAAGTGTTATAGCTTATGAGAATCCTGGAATGATAAGAAAATGTGATACTCGTTGGAACAAGACTGCCGATATTATAGTGGCTAATTACAGATGTATGGTGAATGGAGAGCTATTGATTGGAGATATTAACATCCCTGCTCAAATAGCTTCATCTGTGGTGGCGGAAAAAAGCGGTGTAATCGTATCCAAAGAACTAACACAAAATACGAACAACATGATTTCCTACGATGTCATTCTACTCTCGGCTCCTCAAGCTTTCATTCAAGCCTCAGAACTGTTTGATACTTTGCTGCAACACACCTTTCTCTCCTACTTTGATGAAAATGAAAAAGAGAATTGTCCAGAACAGCGCATCGAAACCTTAATCGATAACACAAAGGAAATGTCTCGTCTTCTATCATGGTAAGTTTCATATCTATTTAAAGTAGGTTCCGAAGCATTTTTGTAAAATTAATTCATATAACTATGTATGATAGAGTCATTTGTTACTATGTCTTTTAGATATAACTAAAGAGCGCTCCTGAGGAAGAAAATGAGAAGATCTTATTTACTTCTTGCTTGGAACATTACAAAATAATAGTTTTTATAGGTTCTGTAGTGTTTAGCACAATTAATGAGATAAGTTGTATTTTATTCATTTTATTTGTTATAACAAATAAAAATCAATTATAATATTTTATTTTAACAATTTACTGAGTAAATTAGTTCTTTGTATATGCATTCCATCTATTCCTTCTGCTGTATTATCTTGTATGAACTCGAAGTTAGGATAAGTCTGTATGATAAATTTCCGTATTGAGTGATCTCTCATTTCACTATCTCCTATATCTCGTAAACTTTGAACAATTTCATCCATACTCCACCCTCTACTTCTCAGTAAACAAAAGTATACACAATAATCCCCACATACAGTTGACAAAGAATTTTGTAGCTGTGTTTCATTACTTTGTATTGTTTCATATCCTCCATGAATACTTAGTATTTTATTTACATCTGGATAAAAGGAAACAGAACGTCCAAACGAGTCAAAAAAATCCACCTCTGAATCATTAGCATACACAGCCAACCAATGCTCTCCAGGTTGGTGAGAATAATGGGTGTTGAATACGAAACATCCTGTTGGAAAATTGCAAATTTGCTTCGAAAACTGTTCTCTAGCTCCAACGTGAATCCCTACGCTTTGACATAAAACGTCTGAAGATAAGATCGAACGAAATTGCATGGTATTCATCTCTAACTCTCTGTTTAAATCACTGCGTCTCCCGCGATATTTAATTGAAAAATGCTGTCCATCTCCAGCACACCGTCTTTTACAAAGTATGCTACCAGGGATAATCCATCAGTCGTGTTAGTGCTAAAACGAATTTCCACACTTGTTGTGACATTTTTCATAGAGTGAAATCCTTCTTTAAGAAAATCGCCAGTCAAATCAAATCCATAAAGTGTAGTACCATCAAGGATTTGTTCTTTCGTAATACCGAGACTATCACCTTCAAGCAAAGTTCCGGGTAGCGTGTAGAAGCTGATGATATTCTCTTCGAAAAATCCCTCTAGCATAATTTGGCTCAAATCTCCTTCCAATTGGACAATCACCAACTCTCAATACAATACTATCAACATTAGCGTGTTTCATTCTATATGGATTCAAGGCGAAACATCCGTTCATTGCGTTGTGATCAACTAAACCTAAATAAATTTGTTTAGGTTTTTGTTTGTTTTCTTCCAAAGTGATGTCAATCTGCGCAACACCAGCACGAATTCCATATAGTTTTATCCGTTTTCGATCAACTGGATAAATGTAGTTGTGACCTTCCAACTCCAAACTGAGTTGGGAGTTTTGTATTGTAGGATTCACCTTAACTTTACAAAAATGAAGTTCAAATTTATCAATTCTAATCTTTGCTCCTCCTGCAGGCGCCTCATTCGCAGCAAACAAAGCTAGTTTGCCGGAGGCACGCTAAAACTCCAGCTGCATACTAGGACCTGGAATTATTAGTTTTTTTTGCTGAAATAATGCGAGATGATGTTTTCCAGTTAATTCTATTGTCTTTCCACCTATGATTAGAGCTTTCCTCTTTTTCTTATCTGCAGTTTTGTGATCAGCAGCGTTTTTGCTAGTTGAATCATCATACATCCATCGTTCCATCTTACCTTGATATTTCTTTCTTTCTGCACTGTTTTCGAGTAGTTGTGAAAAGTAGGAGCGTAAACCGTAGTTGTTAGCGTATTCAACAGTGGTTCCTTCTATCGACGTTTTCAACTCGTTGAATAATGTATGCATTGAATCCCCCATCCACACAGCTGCATCATCATCATTACCTGCAATATCGGTTCCATCATCTTGAACAACTGTGGCTTCAACTTGCAGAAATGAGTTGTAGAGATCTATGTAATGTTCAGTGCTCCCTGACAAGGTTAACTCAATACTACCATAAGGATCTAACCTATCAGGTCTGATGACAACATATTCCGATCTCTCTACCGATATATTTGTTGGTTCCATAGCAAATACATCCAACGATGGATTTATGTTGTAGGAAGAACCTTCCAACTTATTAGCTGTTGTTCCATTTAGGCTAGCCATCTTTTGCGAGTGATGATTGCTTGAAGCGTTATCGCTTAATGAATATAGATATCAAGCTCTGCTGTCTTTATACCGGATTCTGCTGCTATTAAAATATGCCATGTAGACCAACACCTCTCCTCTTCTTTCCACCTCTTGTTTTTCTCCTTTTCATACTATCTAGACGGACTGCATTGAGCACATCTCCCCCCAGATCATTCAACTCTGCCAACTCCTTCTTCTTTGCTGAGGCTGCAAAGCTTTGTCCATCGATGACATCACGCGCTACATTTTCACCTACAGACAGTGCTCTTTTCCCCAAACTAATTGCTTCTCTTTTCAGCATTGGTGCTGCGGATTTAAGTATACTTGAAAAAATACTACCAAGCCCATTTCCTCTCATATTAGGCATCACCCGCCGTCCACTATACACTCCAATTCCATTTCCAGCTTGCATCTTGTAGTACTCATCAAAAAAATCTTTCGAGTCCTCAGGGGTGTATCGTACCAAACTCATTATAATTGTTTCTCTCTAAAGTGAACCATCAACACAACCTTTCCACCATCAAATGGTATTCGTTGGCCGTCATCACTCGTTATAAGTACTTGAATCAGATCACTATTTAGTGATGAAGCGTCGACATAGTGAGGATTTTTAAATTCTTGATACACAACATTATTCTTCTTTCCTTGAACCGGAACTACTCTCAGTAAAGGTACATTCGTATCTCCTACCAATCTGTTATCAACAATGTTGGAATAAGCATACAGAGATGTTAAACCGGAATTTATATCAGGGGGTGAGATATTATTGTATCTACCATGAGGATACATAGTTTTTGGTTCCAATCCAAAAATATATGCTAGATCTTTGGAAAAGCTTATGGTAGTATCAGGATCGCTGTTAGTTAGTAAAGTGGTGTTGGTGATCTTGTTGTAGGAGAAGGTGAATTTTTTGTCTAAATCCATTTCACTCATTCTCTTTTGTATAATCTCCTCCAACTCCTCCATACTATCATATCTTCAATTACTGATTTAGATGAAGGACTTTTCGCTTTTACCAGAGACATTAGTCTTTTCTAGATATATTTTCCCTTCGGTAACATTCTTCCAATTATTAGAATAGGACATATTTAGCAGACCTACCTCCCATTTACCACCATTGATAACCAAATATTTATACAGTCTCACTGTAAATTCGGAATTGCTATTATCAAGAAACTCTTCACCACTAGAGTTTGAGGGTAAAGTTATCAGCATCGACATTTTCCCAACGTATGATGATCATATCGAGCGTTCTTTCCTTATAAACTATTCATCTACCCACTCGTTGAACTTTTCTTCGTAACCTAACCACTTAAACAGAATCTGTCTTTTACCTCTTCTCGTTCTTCTTCCCAATATCTTTTCAATTCTGAAAAACGTGGGTTTTTTTCACTTTTTGCAACTCTTTTTCGTAAAAGATACCATCAATCATCTCCTCAGCCAAATCTTTTACCCTATATACAACAGGTTATTCATCAATAAAAACATCAGTGATTATAAAAATCTCAATCGTCCAATTCGGGGTGTATCCTCTTTCAAACGCTCCTCTTGCCTTACTTATTCTCACATAATCCCCAATCTTTAGTTTTGCTTTTTGAGTTAAACTATGTTCACCTCCTTCATACACACGATTCCATACAAGTTCCTGATTTTGAAAATTCACATCATTCGGTCTCATACCTATAGTACCATGAATTGTGTTGTTGTATGCATTAACCATTTCTGGTAAAACATCAATGTATCTGTCATCATCTTTATTTGTCAAATATCTATATATCTTCTCTTTAATAGTTCTGTTAAAACGCTCCACCATTGATGCCTTTATCGTCTCATTTTCAGTTGTAAAGCGCTTGATTTTTTTTCCCGCCAGGAGAGTCTTGACATTGACGTTGTCAAACTCTTTACCTTTATCGGATTGTAAAGCTTTATAGTTTTCACCTTCTAGTATTTTTCTCAATCCTCTGGCTACAACCTGCCCTGATTTGGAGATGAGCTGCACAGCCCATCCTTTTCTAGACAAGGAATCAACAGCAGTCAGTAAAAATGCTGTATTATTATTTTCTTCTTTTCGAGATTGAACATCCATCAAATCTACCTGTAACTGTTCCCCTATTCCAGCTACAATTGTAGGACGACGTTTAAACTTAGTTACAACTCTTTTATGTAACATGTAGGCATCCTCACCACTCAACCATTCACGGATTCTTTTTTCTCCCTCTCGTTTTCTACGAGCTTTCAGTAAAGCTCTAGCTCCTCGTAGAGATGTATGTAATGCAGGATTGTAATACACCTCTTTTAGCGTGTCGATATCCATGAATTAGTACCGGGAATGAACAACTTTTTCTTCTGACTCCCGCGTGTTTGATAAGGGGATTTCCTGACAGTTTTGATTCCTTCATCAGTTAGCAACCTTTTAAATCTACTGTAATTGGTATTTCCCGATTGTATTTTACCTCCTTCGGTTAGAAAATCTCGTAGTAAAGTTTTGGAAGTCTTAGGAGTCAGCCAACGTTCTCCAATTTTCACTCTGTTCTTCTCTTCTCATTATTCAACATTCTGACAGCAATCGTTTGATCACTCTTTTTTGTTGTTAAATCAGTTGCTTTTTTTTCAAACTCTTTAAAATCTTTGCTTTCACTATCATGCTCATCTTCTCCACCAGTAAGAAATTTATTTCCAAGTAGGATTGCGTCTTCAGTATCAAACAACTTTTCTTTTATTGATTCTATCCCGATGTCATCATCATCATCATTCATTTTCACTGATTCTAACTCAATGTCTTCATCGACATTTGGTGAAAAGGCATTAGGTTTATCATCAATAACTGTGCTATTGGCCAAAGGAGAAGTAGACTATCTTTTTTTTCTTAATGGGACTCCAACTATCCTTTTGTGCCTAATTTTGGTTATTTTTAATCTTTTTGACATCAGGCAAATACTTACGTAGGTTTTCAAAATTTTCATCTAACTTTTCGTGTGAGGATAAGTCAGAATCATAAGCCGTTTCCAGTAGATCATTTCGCTTTCTCTTCATTTTTCTCACTGTTATAGCTTCCATAAGATTATAATACAATGGAGGTCTGGTCTTCTCTTCCTTTACCACTGTTTTATACTCATTTTTTTCCGTTAATCTATGGTATTCATTTTCAGTGAGTATAAAAATACGTCTGGAGAATGTTAAAGGCTGAGGATTCATCTTTTTATTGGTGACAAAACAGATACAATAGGGGTTATAATAGCGTCCAAAAGATTCCCTCTACCAGTCTGAATCAAAATTTTACGCTTATCATCAACTGTCCTTCTATCGCTAAGTTTATGTAGTTCCTTCTTGTAACGCAGCAACTCAATAAACTGCTCAGAATCAAGGGGAACATTACCTAATATAATATTTTTAACACTTTCTATCAATGATTGAAACAAACCTGAGTTGGCCTTTTCGACTATAGCGATTTTTCCTTTCTTACTCAGATCATCCAAGCTAAAATCGCCATTCTATTTTGCATCATTTGTGTTGAGACTTTCATCTTTATCTTCTCCCTCCTCCTAGCACACTTTTAAATAACCCAGGAACTATATTGCTGAGAATAGGTCCTAGTAGAGCGGATAAAAATTCCTCCTTTTGGCAATACAACTTACTTATTATCTAACGTTGATCTTCTCACTAAAGCGCTAATATATTTCGCGTTCCGCTGCAACTGATTATACTGAGATGTTGTTAATGGTATCGTTCCATTTATAATAGCTTTAGCGCATTCCATTAGAGTCATAATAAACTCCTTTTTGGCTTTGGCTATAACAGACTTTTGAATAGCAAAGGTTGCATTGTTGAGTGATAACAACACAGCAGCATTTCTCGTTAATTTTTTCTCCAAAGCTTTAGTCATTATAACGCTTTCGTGTTGCGTCGTTGAATAACAAAATATGATTGAGGTGAAACGAATAGTAATTGTATTTATATCCTTTTACTTGGGTACATATATTATCATAGGGAGATCTGGTGTAAAGTTTCCCAATAGTCTATGTTGATCATTCGTTTGTTGAGTCGTATATATTCGTAAATAAGATTATGTTTTTTTTTGTTGCATCCTCAAAAGCCTCTTGTACATATTTTACTTTTGATGGAAAACATTGTCGAGCCAAATTGGAAATCGAAGAAGCATCTCTAGAGTTTTTAAAAAGAAAAAAAAAATGACCATTCAAGAAAATTGTACGATTTCCTTTTAAAAACAGATTCTGAACAATGAAAAACACACTTATGTTCAAATGATGACTATGTTTTGTATACAAAGCATTGCCATCGGCTTTACCAGAAACTTCATCCATGAGATCATCAATCATCAGCCATCGATTTCGACCATCTCTGGGAAAACTCACTGTTAATATCTATCATGCCTTCATGAAAAATCACTCCTGGTACTTCATCAAAGGATTTTTGGTAGGCTCCATAACAGCAGTGAATTTCTGTTGGTGGGGGGTGCGCTATAGTCTCACTAGCTTCAATCATTCGAAAAATTGCTCGTGTTTTTCCCGATCCAGTTGGTCCTGCAATCATTGCTGTAAAAGGAGATTGGATCCTTGGGTCATAATAATCTTCAGGTTTCCCATTCATCATAAAAAGATGTTCATCAACCAACAGTAGTTTCATTTATGATTCCAACAGGAGAGTTTCTCGCTTTTTGTATTTCTTGCATAGCTTCTTCATACATACTAAACTCAGTAACACCTCCAAAAGTGGAAAATCCTACGACAAATACCAAAATCATCATAATTATCAACGCTTTACGCTTCATACTCGGTAAAACCATCAACAGTATCCACTTCATTCATCGGTCTCATCTCAACATCATCATCTGTCGACATCTTAACTTCCAATAACAATACAATCATATCACGTTCCATTTTTATACAATGTAAAAACTGTCAAAAAAATCAAATGCCATACATTCAAAATCTAGATGCCATATAAGTTCAAATTAAGTAAAAAAAATAATCAAAACTCAAATGCCACTCAAATGCTACTCAAATGCCACTCAAATGCCCCTCAAATGAATTACAATATAAACTCGGCGAATTCATTCAACGCTGTAACCCATTGGATCACCCCGGATTTTGACCCCACAAAAAACACTTGGTAGGGAGATCTGCTCATATACTGCTACTAATGTCATACCGGATACTTGGTTTTCAAACTTGACTAACAGTTTCATTTTTTTCTGACTCTTTGTTCACTTCATCAGCATC
>CALYOO010000453.1:0-31080 GCA_945261195.1 Cryptosula pallasiana
TTGTTATGAAGTTTCAACTTGCCAGTTGGCTTGAGGATGCCCAATTTGTCCAGATGCTTCAAGCATTATGTAAATAGCTACAAACTTTACCAACTTTGCTGTCAGAGCATCTAACATTGCTGCCCCTATTGCACACCACCAACCATAACAACTTGTAAAACTGTTGACTTTCTTGTCTAACTGTGGCATGCATAAAATAAGTTTGTTGATTTCCCTGGTGTCAATTTATGCGGGTTTCACTGTACACTCACCCACCACCATTTTTACAGCAGTGAACATAAACTGAAGTTTTTACATTTTTCAAACAGGTGACTGATTGTAGCACAATGAAGTAAGCTCTACTCAATTGTATACTCTTAAAATGTCAGATTGTTAACTTATTGTAATGGATTCCGGTCTGTTTACCACGAACATCCACTAGTTTAGAGTATTATGCCTCTCTCCAGAGGGGACACTGTGCTGATTTGCAGTGACAACTCACATAACGTCTCAAGGCGGGAGAGCTGCAATACCTCCACAAGATCGACCAACAAAGCAGCAGATCTACGACAGAAGCAGAACTTGCCAAAGAAACAATGATGCCGATGACTTCCAACTGATTATGGAATATGCTGCTGCACACCCCAAGCTTGTGCGACATGTTGCAAGTCATCCTGATGCTACAATTGTGCTGGCAACAGAACAGCAGCTTATAGATTTGAAACGATTTGCAACAGGTAAAAATTTATGTTCAGCTTTGTTTTAATAAACTGAAGCAGATTGGAAAAAGAATCATTGAGAAACAGCATGCTTTAAATAATGGTGGATTTTGAAAAAACATGTGCAGCCAATGTTGATGCCAGTGCTATAGCATTTGATTCATAAAAGGTCACTCTAATTACTATTACATTGTTTGTAGTTTTTGTTTAGGTAACCAGGCCCTGCCAATTAGTGTTGATCCCACTTTCAACTGCGGCAGGTTTTATGTTACACCCATCACCTACAGGAATCCCCTGCTGGTGAACAGAGACAACACTGCCAGTGCGTTTGCTGGACCAGTGCTTTTGCATTACAAGAAAACACAAAGTGTGTACCTGAGGTTGTTTGAGACATTGAACACACTTGTTCCTGAGTTGGAAGACATCAAATGTTACGGAACTGATGGTGAGAGTGAGCTGATTGCTGCATTGGCTACCGCCTATCCCGGAGCAGCTCATCTCCGATGCTATTTTCATTTCGAAAAGAACATCTCAGGGTACCTTGCTAAACGCAGTAAACCAGCCAACAGAGTCTGTGCATTAAAAGCCGAACTGAAAGACATACTTTCAGGTGACATAGCCTGTTTTGATGAGCGATATGTCAGCTATATCACTAGATGGCCATTGATGGAAGATTTTTTGTCAAGCAAATACTCCATTTTGAAGAACTCTCTCCACTCCTCTAACAATTCTGGTGCATTATTTTACACTAATGCTTCTGAATCAATAAACGCTAAAATAAAGAGATACTTGTGCTTTAAATCAAAGGATTTGCTTACAATGATTAAAACATTGGAGGGCTTTTTTGCCAGTAAAAAAGGTTCGGCTGCTGATGGGTATACCAGTATGAGTGGTATATATCGGAGATCTGGCCTCTGCGAAGAACTATTTGGCGATTTGTTTCATGATCGGAACACACTTTCAGTATCGAGTCGAGCCAGCACATTGGAGGAATTCCACACACGCAGTAGAGAGCCAGTTGAAGACCCAAACACTGATAACTATCACACAGACTTTGATGTCCTACCAGATGACTGCGATATTAACGTCAGTGCTCAAGTGTTACGCTTCACATTTTGTAAATCTGACAAACTTTTAACCGAACAAAAAATTTTACCAGCACCAACATTTTCGACCATGTTTGATATGTATTCCTGTTGTTCACTGTCAGCCGCTATAAACCATCATGTTAAAGTTTTCCACACTGGTCAGGTGTCTTGTGACTGTCGAGGCTATAAAACTTATAAAATATGTTCGCACTCTGTGGCCGCATCTCAATGTAGTGGAAACTTGTATCAGTTTATCAGGTGGCACAGAGGCAAGTTTCAGAAACCAAGAAGTGCTTCAGTTGATACATTTTTGCGATCAACCAACAACCCGGAACGAGCTGGTTTGAAGGCAAACCAAACGAGACGCAGGAGGTGTGGAGATAAAGAACATGGCACCAGGGCACTGTCTCAAGTACATCATGTTTGCACTGATAACCATGAGACTGTACCACGTCTGATCTTTCTCAAAGATCACCAACGAGTGAAGACATGTTACATTTGTATTAAACCTATTACATGTAGAAATGACCACAACATAGCTATTGGTAAGTATACAGTTTTATTGCTATTGATTATGTTCTTTTCAGTACATGCTATGGAGTCTTGAAGATGCCAAACTGATGTTTTTGTCTTTTCATGCATTTTTGTGGCACTCGACCTTGTATCAAATTGTTTTCCAAGATGATGTATAATTTCTGAGTTATGAAATTACTTTTACCTTAAAATCCGCGTAGTTGGCCTCAGTAAAAAAATCAAATGACATCCGCTCACAGTTTATATTAAAATAAAAGGATACATTGATCAAGAATTATCATTTGTTACTAATAATTTTTTTCGTATTTTTAAAGTATTACGCTTATTGCTTCAAAAGCTGGTTGCGAAAGCAAGGTTTTGCCAATAGACATTAGATTTGGGAAACTACCGTTTTGATAATTAAACTGCATTGGCCACACATTATAGCGATTTACTTGAAAATATCTCGACATATGTCACTTTGTATTATCAAGGTAACCACAAGATTGCAGCATTGTATTTAGTTCTCAGTTAGAGTGAAGACAGCAAAACTTTTCTAGCACCAACAGCTAACACAGATTGCTTGTACCCAAAAATCAGATTTTCTCCTCTTGGTAAAAAAAACGTAGCACTTCTGCAACAAATAATCTGCTACGCATGGTTTAGTAAAAGCAACTTTTCACTTTTAGGTGAGAAGGTGTACAGATCCTATGTCGATAGACGCACAAGAGAGAACAGGATTAGTCTGAAGAAGCAGTGGGCATACTGTCACACTCGCTGTTTTAACAAAGAAAAGCAGTTACATCTTTGCACAGAGCCACCTGCGGAAATAAAGCAAGAGCTTGTGAGCAAAGGTTTACTATCTGATGCCTGACTGCAAGGTACAAATGTAATTGCATGTTTGACAACATATTATTTGAGTAAGAATAAATATTTTTACATATTGTATTTTAAATGTATACTGTATCTTACAGGCCAGTTCAAACAACACAAGTACACAGCCCAAACTCGCCACATGCATATGTTGTAGTAGTAAGCATTGACCATAAATACTTGGTGTGTGCTTCATTTGCAAAATTTTGGAAGTCAAGAACGACAGTATTAACATAAAAGATAATTATCTCTAACTTTCATAAAAATTCCGTATAACAGATTTAAAGTAAGTTAATAAATCAGTCTGAGGCATGTTTTTCGGAAGGCAGTCCATTGCTGTTTGGGTTTGCTTCATTGTACATCTGCCTAGTTCTGTATTTCCGCTTTTTGTATTGGCTGTTAGTTGTGACACCTGCAATAAATATATATACTTTTCAACAGTATAGTGTAAAACATATTTATGCATTTATTTTAACTAGCCCCCAATTATACAGCCACTTTTAATTCCCCTTTTTTCTTTGGTTACAGCTTTACATTATTATATTATTAATTAATTACATACTCATATCAATGCTTTCATTCACTTGCATATTTTAAGTGCTTGAACAATTTGCCTCCGTAACTTCTACCATATAAGTAGTTGCGCCAACAATTATTGAGCAACCAGAGTTAGACACCTTTATCATCTGACTAACATGCATTTCCTATAAGTTTTTGTTTCCATACATACTTGAGATTTTGGAAATATTTCCCTACATAAATGTCTATTAAAACAATTTACCTTTTCTGCTGCAGCATTGACTCAGATATTCTTCAATTTAACGAATTTGCCTGTCGATAAGTTCATTATCAGTCAATAAGCTTCAATCTTCCACATTGTAATTAAGAAGTCATCCATTTTTCCTGTCGCCTAGAAATAGACAACAATATATGCCGTAAATTAGTTAAGAAAATGAACAAAGCTTGTATAAATCTTACAATAGAGAAGTACAGGTGGAGCATCATACACGTCAACCGATAATACATCAATTTTGCCCACTGATCGAGGATTTCCCTATTTCTGTTTGCTGTAAAATATAATGAAACAATTGGTTGAATTTTATTTGAGGTTATCGGTAGGTTTTAATAGTGATCAAGAAATCAGTAAGCAGTTCATAATTAGACCAATCATATCACTTCTCTTAGTTTCACAGTTTCCATTGATAACTTTTCTCGAGTGCAAGTATTCATACAACAAGGGTCGTTCAAGGATGCTTGTTCTTTGTTGTTGCAAAGCATTTTATGGCTAACAATAACATTGCATAAAGCAGTTGTAACCGAAATTGCACGAGAATGGCAAGTACAGAAAAAAATGGGGGAAACACCTTGTTATCATTTTCTATCAGTAGTGGCAAAACGGTAGGTTATCAGTAGATGTGCACCAGGCTTAACTGACAGTCAAGTTTAAAGAAATGTTTACAAAATCTCCATTGACGTATTCGGCCCTGTTTAAATTTCCTGAAGCATTTCAAGGCAATGAGCGCAGGTGCATTGTTTTGGATTGCAAACAACGCCATGGTAGGTGTGATTGTCTGTAAATAAAAGCTTAAAATTGATTATATTTATTTGCTGAATTTAACTGGGAAAGAGGAGCAAGAGATTAGAAATACCTGCTAATTGCATGCAAGCAAATACTATTGTGGCAGCTTGCTGATATTACACAGAAAAGCAATCTGAGCTTTTTGCAAACTGTCTACGTATTTAATTACTCAAATGATTTAAAGAATGATTTTAATCGATTAAGGAAAACTTATAAAATCTGTGTGAAAAAGTACGGGAGAGCGGGGGAATGTGAACACATTTATTAAACTCTTGCGTACAGGTAAAGGTCTTTGAGATATTAAAACCAAAACATGTATGGTGATTGCATTTTTTGCATAATATATCTTTGTATTGAAGACGGGTTTTTGAATTGAATAACTGTTCAGCTTAGGAGCTTTCGGCGAACATAAAGCGAAGTAGTAATTGTTCGCGTCTTCCCGCTCCCCTCTACAATTAATATTATTATAAAGTAACAAGCAGAGTAAAAAAGAGCTGATAATACTGTGAAGGACCGGCGACATCGTACATTCTTACAACCGAACATTCTATGGTATATCTTATAAACACTTACCTAGTTCTATGCCTACTACATGTGTTAGTTCTATGCCCGCGCTTTAGGGCAATTCAGTCTATGTGTCTTACTCTTACATTATTTTTACATGCAATCTTATACGTGTGCCATGTGCAACCAGTCATCCATTTATTCAAGTACCACCCTTTGTTTGTGATTTGCCCATGCTAGCCAACCAGTTGTGCTAGGTGTGGCTTCCTTTGTTTATTTGTATCTACCAGAAATATCTTATGTAACCCTTTTTATAAATAGCCGTGTTAGGCAGCAATAAAGTCAGAGTCAGCTTGCACACTCTCAGAAGTTTCTTTGTTCTCTAACAATCACTTCACTGCGCTAAGTACATGCACTTACAACGAATGCTCCATTACTCGAGTAGTAATAAATAAGCAGATCAGCCTGAACCTCTGCTGGCCGAACTTAGCTTTGACTAGTTCGCCTTCAAAGTTCGGCCTCTGCCTTGCACTGAAACAGATCAGCCGAACTTCTGCTGGCCGAACCTAGCCTTGACTAGTTCGCCCTTCAAAGTTCGGCCTCTGCCTTGTATTAGAATAGCTAACGCAACCGACAGTTAGATAGTAAACTAGGATGGTAATGCACCACTCCCAAGGATACTAGTCGACCTGTGGGCGGGTTGTATTGCTGAGACGATAGACACAGTTTGCCATCACAGTTCGGGAGGTTGTGCAGGTAGGCTGAGCTACCAACTCACACCCCCACAGTGAAATCCTGCACAATACTTATTATCAATGGAAATGAAGGAAAAGTGCTTTAATACCACTTATCACCTGTATTATCTGCCTATGATGATATATATATATTTATCTAGACAAAAAATAAAATGATAGCTGACTCACCAATTGGTTTATTGCAAATTATCATTATAAATGTATTGCAGCAGGAATATAATAATTTATACAATATATACTATTATCAATCATATAATAGTAGATTGATATTGGTGAAGAAATATGAGTTCAGTCATTAACATTTTATTAATAAAATTATTAACAGTAGTAAATACAAACAATAGTAATATCTCAATAAAAACTACTATAACAATTAGTTAGGAAGAATAAGAATGGTAGGTTGGTCAAACATGATGATGATAATAATAATAGTAATAATAATAACAATGTTAATCAGAATGAGCAGTCATGAATACATTAAATAAATTATCATTATTAGTACATAATGTAAGGGACGCCATAAACATAACCATAGCTCCATCGACACGAACATTCTACTACATAGATTTATTCTACCTTACCTGTTTGTTCTACGTAGATTTGTCTTACCTTGCTTGATCGTTCTATGTTTTACCTACTCATGCGTTCTATGCTCTAGTCTCACCCAATCACTATCGATGGGTGGGGCTATCCTTTTATCTATTTTACTCAAGGAGGTGCTACTGATATAGACTAGCCAATCATTACTAAACAAGGCGTGTATTAACATTATAGCTTATACCTTTTCTTTGTGTGACAGCTTATTATAAAGTGTCTTGTTTTGATACAATAAATCAGAGTTACCCTGCACACTCTCAGAAGTCACTTTGTCTAACAAAATACTTCACAGCGCACTATACCACACATTGCAATACGCTATCCACTATAGCCTGCTATAAAGATACATTCTTGCACAGTAGTATAACAATCAGACAACACACTAGCCAAACTGTTCGGCCCTGCCTAACATTGTTCGGCCTCGGCTGTAGAGGGCAAGAGTGAGACTGGCCGGCTCAGCTAACAGTCAGTAATGACTAGTCACTGAGCCAGCAGAAAGTCGTAGCTGTGCCACTACTTAAGCAGAGCCTACAATTGGTGACGGGAGGACGTACAGGTGTCAAGGCCAAGCTACCACAGAGTGAAATCCTGTACATTGGTGGCAGCAGTGGGATCTGGAAACACCCACTGACAAGAGACTCCCACACCAGAGGAACGGCTACAAGATGGCACAACGGAGGAGAGCTACGAGTATGGACAGAGATCCATCCGGTCTACAGATGATGGGCACGCTGACTGACATCCTCAACAGGATGACAGTAGCTACGACCAGAGATCGATTCAAGCCACCACAGTTTGACGGACATGGAGACGTCCACTACTTCCTGAACAGATTCAGAGAAGTTGCAGAGGCCAATCGCTGGCAACCAGAGGACACCGTCATTCATCTGCGGCAAGCGTTGACTGGTCGAGCAGAACAATGTGGGAGAGGAGAGACGACGGAAAATGTGATCAGGACCCTACAGGCAACCTTTGGGATGACCCGGTCAGAAGCACAAGCCAGGCTGCTCAGTTACCGCAAGTCACCGAAAGACAACCTAAGGGACCACGCCATCACCGTAGAACGTCTCATCGAGGCAGCCCATGGCAACCTCCCCCGACAGAACCGAGAGGAATTAACACTGCAAACCTTCCATAGCACACTAGGGCACACGTACCTACAGCGTCATCTGCTGGCAGTACGCCCCCAGAGCTTGGAGGAGGCCATACAGGCCGGGCATGAATTCCTGCAGATACCCCACCAGCCGATGGGAGGACCCCACGTCAGGACCATAGAGGCCGACCCTGAGGAAGAGGAGGAACCCCTCAAAGGGAAGAGCAGCCGGTGCCAGGAAGTGCAAGACCCCCTAACACAGCTCCTCCACACAGTGGAAGGACTAGGGAGAGAGATTGCCAGCCTGAAGGCCGAAAAGAAAGAGGAAGTTCCGAAGCGGTGCTGGGGTTGTCAGCGGGTTGGTCACACCCGAAAGGAGTGTAGGACCTCCCCCTGGCCCAGCCGCCAGGGAAACGGGTACGGCCCGCAGCAGTAGAACAGCCTACTGGCTGCAGACGGGCAACCACCACCAGAAAGATGGACCAGCCAACTGCTCCTAAAGAACAGAGGAAGACGCAGCAGGTCAAGATCTCTCTGGACCTCCTGACTAGCCCCCCGATCACTCTGTCCAATCGCTTCGCCAGCCTGGCCGGCCTAGCCGAGTCAGCGATAGCAGGGACAGAAGAGACGGGGACTCTAGAGCAGCAGGAACCAAGGCCCAGGATGAGAGATAAACAGACCCAGACGACTTTCCCTCTGGAGGACAGGAAAGGCAGTCCGAAACCAGTCACTCTGCAACTCAACAATGTTACACGCCCCTATCGTTCCAGCTACTACTTGCCTGGACGGGTGGAAGGAGAAGCAGTGACTTACCTGATCGATACTGGATGCAATACCAACTTGTTGGCAAAACGCATCTTCGACCGACTACCAGAACATGTCCAACGAAACCTGCAAGAATATGATTCGCATGGCCTCATGGCCGACGGCACGAGACTCCCTTCTACGGCCTGCTAGCACTCAAAGGGAGGATCAGGCACATCAAGTTTGATGAGACCTTCGTGGTCGGACAGATCAATGAAGATGTGATCCTCGGCATGCCATTCCTGGCTAGCCAGCAGTGCCAACTGGGATTCGACCGGCCGATACTAGTCATGCAGGGAAAGGAACTGATATGCACCGATCGACATGGAAGGAACCTAGTGTCAAAGGTTCAAGTGCGGCAGGAGACGGAGCTGCCTCCCCAGGCCGAAACCACGATCAGATGCCACCTCAGTTCACGAGAAACCTACCCACAAGGGGTAATTGAAACTATAGAAGGCGGAATACCCATAGCCACCAGCGTCAACCAGCCTGACTCACAAGGACGGGTGCTAGTGCGTTGCATGAATCCGACGCAAGATACAGTGAGACTCCCAGCAGGGGGAGTGATAGGCATGTTCACTGGGATTGAGACAGAAGGGATTCAGACACTGGCCGAAACCCCCACCCCAGTCAGACGACAGACGGAGGGCAATGAGGTTCCCCCCCACCTCCAGGAGCTGTTCACACAAGCTCGGAAGGGATGCAGAGGCACCCAGCAAGAGACACAACTAAGGGAGTTGCTACTACAGTACCAGGCTGTGTTCAGCAGTCACAATGGCGACATTGGACGAACACACCTGGCCGAACACTCCATACCTACCGTGGAAGGAGCACGACCTATTCGATGCCCTCCACACCGCTTGGGGCCTGAGAAAGAAGCAGAGGCGGAGCGTCAAGTCAAGGACCTCCTCGAGAAAGACCTCATAGAGCCAGCTGATGGTGCCTGGAGCTCCCCGGTAGTCCTGGTGAGGAAGAAAGACAACTCCTGGCGATTTTGCGTAGATTACCGCAAACTCAACGACATCACTAGGCAGGACGCCTACCCCATTCCACGCATCGACGAGTCCCTCGACGCCCTGTCCGGGAGCAAATACTTCTCCACGCTGGACCTCACAAGCGGCTATTGGCAGGTGCCCATGGACCCCGATGCACAGGAAAAGTCTGCCTTCACCACCCGCAGCGGCCTCTGGAAGTGGAAGGTACTTCCGTTTGGCTTGACTTCCGCTCCAGCCACCTTCCAACGGCTGATGGAGAAGGTCTTGAAGGGATTGCACTGGCGTACCTTACTCCTCTACCTGGACGACGTCATTATCATCGCTCCAGACTTTGAGAGCCACATGCAGCGGTTGGGCGAAGTATTGGGACGACTCCAACAGGCAAATCTAAAGGTCAAGCCTTCCAAGTGTGAGATCCTACAGGAGCAAGTGAAATACCTGGGCCACGTGGTCAGCGCCGAAGGCGTGGCAACAGACCCCGAGAAAGTAGAGGCCGTCAGACAATGGGAGACCCCCAGAGGGATGAAGGAACTCCAGGCCTTCCTAGGAACGGCAGGCTACTACCGTCAGTACCTCCCTGACTACGCCACAGTAGCGAAGCCCCTCACTGTGCTCACTGGAAAGGACGTGCCATGGAATTGGGACCAGAAGGAGCAGACGGCCTTCGATCAGCTCAAACACGGACTGACACACGCTCCGGTGCTCGGGTACCCCGACCCCCGCCTACCATACATCCTAGATACGGACGCTAGCACGGTAGGAGTTGGAGCAGTACTGTCCCAGCACCAAGACGGCAGAGAGAGAGTCATCGCCTACTTCAGTAAGACGTTGGCACCGGCCGAGAGGAACTACTGTGTGACGAGGAAAGAATTACTGGCCGTCATTAAGGCAGTAAAACATTTCCGACCCTACCTCTACGGCCGGGAGTTTCGACTGCGAACAGACCACGCCTCCCTACGCTGGCTCTGCAGACGAAAGGAACCCTCCAATCAGATAGCTCGGTGGCTAGAAACGCTGGCCGAGTTCAAGTACAAGTTAGAGCACCGGGCAGGAGTCCAACATGGCAATGCGGACGGGCTCAGTCGCAGAGGACAGTGCATAGACTGCCGGCAATGTAATGCCATAGAGCAGCGAGATGGCGGCCCCACACATGCCGAGCTCGCTCAGGGAGAGAGGCCACCAGCGCCGGCCAAGGAACAGGTCAACCTCACCATCGTGCAACCCCCCCAGGCCACGGCCGACCTAGTGCAAGAACAGAAAGAAGGGACAGGACCGATTGCACGAATGTATGCAGAGGTCAAGCAACCTGGAAGCATAACAGAGCGAGAGCTCGCAGAGGGCGACACAGAACTACGGATCCTGTATGAAAGACGTGGTGCAATGACGATACGACCTGATGGGACACTCACCCTCCTACTCCAACACCCCACTCGGCCCAGACAGTGTATCCTGTGCCCACCCAGCAGACGCACCCAGGTCATCTGGGACACCCACCGGCTGGCACACGCGGGAGTACACCGCACCAGACAACGTGTCTTGCTGGACTGGTACTGGCCAGGTATCTCACCACTCGTCAGGAGGCTGATCAAGGAGTGTGAAGTCTGTCAGGTAGCAAAGAATGGGAGAAAGACAGACAACCCACATAGACAGCGCATGTTCGCCGGCCGGCCATTCCAGAAGTTGGCCGTGGATCTAGTGGGCCCCCTACCGCTGACCAAAAGGAAGAACCTATGGGCGTTAGTACTAACCGACCATTTCACTCGGTGGCAGGACGCCATCGCCCTACCAGACGCCACTGCACCCACTGTAGCTACGGCCCTAGACGAGAGAGTGTTTGCCTACTGGGGTCTCCCCGAGCAACTTCACTCTGACCAGGGAGCCCAGTTTGAATCTACACTCCTAGAAGAACTGTGCAGCCTCTGGGGGATCAAAAAGACCAGAACTACCCCCTACCACCCTCAAGGGAATGGAATGGTTGAGCGGCAAAACCGCACTCTCGGAGATGCCCTACGTGCTCTAATACTAGCCAAAGGACAAGACGAATGGGACGGCCTCCTTCCCCAGATCATGCGGGCGTGTCGAGGAACACCACATTCAGCCACTGGAGAGACACCAAACATGCTGATGCTAGGCCGAGAAGTTCGTCTACCTGACCAGTTGACAGGAACTCCTCCATCCCTAGACCCACAGAATATCACAGAGTACGCCGCCGAGATCCAGGAAAACCTGCAGGCCGCCCATCAATACCTCCGAGACAAGCAGCAAGAGGTGAGACAACAAGAGAGCGAAGAACCGCCCGTCTTTCAAGAAGGAGAACTAGTAGTTCTAGAAAATAAGAGAAGGGTAAAAGGAAGCAACCCGAAACTGCAGCCCCGGTTCGTGGGCCCCTACCAGGTCTTGAAAGCCTTCCCCAACCACACGTACAAGGTGGCCAGGAATGGACAATGGTCCATACAGAATGGACAACGTTTACGGCAGTATCGGACCTGCAATGAAGAAGTAGGCAGGGCCCCCCCATGTAGAGAGCCCGCCATGCGGCCCAATATGAAAGGCGCTCGGAGAGGACGACCTCGGAAGGAGCCACCCCAGCCACGGGGACTAGACGAGCCAATCCCGCCACTACCTCTGCCGAACCTTCCATTCAGGCCACCACCACCACCCAGGAGAGACGAGCGACCCACTATTGAGGACCTGCTCATGCCACGCAGTGCTACAGAGCCCATGCCGGAAGAGAGTGGACTCTGGAGTCCAGGGGGAGAAGGACATGGGCCCAGTAGCCCACAAGGACCCAGCAGCCCAAGAGAAAGGGAGAGGGACCCCCCACCAACAACCCTTCCAACACCCAGCGTAGAAGGGCCAAGAGAAAGAGAAGAACCAGAAATAGACTTGCCACCGGCCATCCAAGAAGAGCCACAGGAGGAGATGGGGAAGTGCCCCCCACCCCCACCTGCACCAGCCATAAACCCGCCTGCCCTCAATGAAGAGGAATGGCCCGCCCTAACTAGCCGACCAGAACAAACATCTCCGCTAAACCGGCCACAAAGAGAAAGGAACCAGCCAAAGCGGCTAGCGGACTACCACTGCTACCAGGCTACAGAAGAAGAAAGAAGTAGAGACAGAACAACACAAAACCACAACGAAGAAAAGACAAGGGGAGAGACAGCCTACCACCCCAACAACAAAAAAACAGAAGAAAATTCGAACCAGAACGAAGAAAGAGAACCTGCTAGAAAGAGCAGAAAGAGAGAACGAACAAACTGGAAAAGGACAAGGAGTTGCTCCCCCTACAACAAAATGGACCAGTTAAACAAAATCTACGCGAAAAACTACCCCAGAAACAAGACAGAGAAATGACGAGAACCGAAAACGGCGACAAAAGAAAACAACCAGCAGAAAACCCGAGCGGAAACGAGTGGGTGAAAGTGATACGAAAAAGAAAACAATTAAATCAACAGCAAACTAGGAGTTGTTCCCCCTCGAGACAAAGGGAGACAACCCCCACTCGCAACCACAACAACCACTTCGTACCAACAACCGCACCACCACGCCCCCAGGAATTAGTCACGTGGGGTTCACAAACAAAAACAAACAACAAGCAATAGCTTTCCAGTGGTACAAAGTTAATGGAAAAACTGAACCGATGGCGCAAATATATCATTCGCATCAAAGCAAGTATGTAAAGAAGAATATGCAAACCGAGTAAGATAGAGAAAAAAATGTGCTAACCAAAATTATGAGCATTTGTACCTAGATTCTGCCAATGACAGACATATCAACTCAATGCCTTGATAAAACCTATCAGAAATTATTTCACAGGTGTCATGCCGTAGTTTTGCCATAATAGCGGTGGTATCTTTTGACTGGTTTCCGCCAAACAAAACTTACCAAAATCGACACACAACAAAACATAGCTAATAAGAAGCTAGGCATTGACCAACAAAACCATGTTGCAAAAACAAGCAATAGGAACTTATGCGGAGAAAAATATTATAAAGATAAAACTGAAAATAAAACCCTCGAAGAACAAAAACTGCAAAAGCTAATTGCAAAAACTGTTGCCAGCTAATGATTTGTAAGGTTTTCAGCAAAAAAAAAATAAAACGCCGGCAGCCCAGAGCACTTGAGCAAAAAAAATTGCATTAAAAATGTACACAAAAAAATGCAAACAAAGATGTCGATGAAGTTTGATCAACATAACCTAGAGATACTCTTGTGTAACCAAAAGCAAAATTTAAAAAGAGCTAAAGGAAATTAAAGACTTTTAAAAACTAACAGAAAATATAAAGTTGAAAGTGACAGTCCACAAATTCAAAGGCACACATGCTTTAAAGAAGGCATAAAGCTCTGTTGTATCACATTCAACAACAACTGTCAAATGACTGAAAAACAATATGAGAATAGTTGACCATTAAAAAACCATTATTAATCTTCATTTTACGTACAAAATAAAGTAATAACAAAACGCTGCCACCTTAAAAAAATGTGAGATACAGATTGAACAACCTTTAGCAAAGGCATGAAAAAATGGAACAAATGAATATAGCCTCTTTTCGGCTACTAATTTGTTGCTATTTGCTTATGGATAGTACAAGTTGACAGTACAAAGCACAGTAGGAATTGGACCATCTGTTGGCTAGTACCTGACTGACATGAATACATTATAATTGCTCACACAAAACTGTGTGCACTAAAAAAATAATTAAAGACTGAAATCGGTGCAGTACTACACCCAATCAAAATGAAGTGAGCACTAAGTAGTGCAGTCGTTTTCATAGCATGGCATAAACAGAAGCTTGCTGTGAAAATAAATGGTAACTACTGTTGGCTGTGGGGTCGATGATTGCAGGTTGACTTGCTCCCTTGGCTTTTCTTTGGTGAGCTCGGCATGGAGGGTCCTTCGTCTCATTGTTCTATCGAGCTGCATTATCAGCAGGCTATACATTAGCCTTTTCAACCGAGTCCATCTGCATTCCGGTATTGCGGTCCTAGTTTATGCTTTAGTTTATACTTGAACCCCGCCAAATTTTCTAGCCATTGTGCGATTTGGTTGGAAGAATCCTTGCGGCAACGCAGTCAGCACAGGAATGCGTGGCTAGTACTCAATCTGAATTTTCGTCTGTCTAGATATGTTCGGAATTGTTTATCTCCTTTATTAGTGCTAGGAGTTCTCTCCTGGTCATGCAGTAAGTTCTTTCCGCTGGAGCTAGCAACTTGCTGTAGTATGCTATTACTTACTCTTTCCTGTTATTAGGAAAGCAGGGGAGGAGCGCTTTCTGTGTACTCTGGAAGACCTAAGCTGGTTGGAAAATTGCTGATAAAAAAAGGAGAAAAGTTGAAGCTACAAGCTAAATTAGTAGGTGCACATAGTATAGACGAAGCCTATGGAAATTGCATGTACCTAATATGCTGGCATGGACGATGGTCTGTCAAAAATGGCAGCTGCTTCAAACAGTAACACGCCTGTTTAGTTCATCTAGGACGGGCCCCTGAAGCCAAGGAGCCTATCCGGCAACCTGACACAAGGGGAGCCTTCCCTCAACAATAAAATTAGTAAGCCTTCATCAATCGAGGACCTTAGTCAGCACCCGCCCCATCCTTGCAAGATGAGCAGAAAAACTTTAGTTCAAGAATTAGAAAACACCACTGTTGATGCAACCAGCATGTTTTGTCCAAACTGGGCAAAAACTAAAGAAATTATGGGAGGTAAAATACAATCAAAAGTAGTCCCCCACTAGCCACAGTACCCTTACAATAGCTCAAACACCCCAGGGTGTACCCAAGGGTGTAATAAGCATAATGAAGGACTACCTTCTCAATATGACCAATCTGGCTGCCTCCTCACCAGCCTACCCGTGCGGGGTCTCAAAATAATTGTGATAAAAAGTTATTCTGTACGTTTAATACCAAGTACCCTTCCGCCTCTTTACTTGTATAGAGCCTGACATAGGCAGCCCTAATTCCCCCTAGTACCATGATGAGCTAGCACAAAGGAGTAAGTCAAAGTTGCAGCCAGATGCCCATGCAGAGTAGCTATTTCCTTCACTACTTGACGAGCAGCCAGAGCAGACCACCTCTTTACTACAGCTAATAGTAGAGCAATTAAATAATCAACCACAAACAGCTAATAGTAGAGCAATTAAATAATCAACCACAAAAAACAAAGCTGACTATCCGCAAGTCTTAGAGGCCAGTCTTGCTGGGTGTGATACACCTGCATGCATGGACAAAAGCAACTTGCTAGATGTAGATGGATGTCAGTGTATAGCTGCTAACTGACAGTTGCTTCGCCTACTGAAGGGAAGAGGAGTTCACTGAGAAAAGCTAATTTTTGTCGAGGTCAAAACCAAAAGCCAATAATGCACATGGTACATTGCAGTTTGACACAAAGACGAGCAAAAAATGTAGAATATTAAAAAAAATTGCACCAAACGACAACGCTTTCTGCTCTGGTCTCAGAGTTGAACGTGTGAAACCAGATGCTTGGAATGCTTATCAATTACTAAATTGCTTATAAGTTTGGTCTGACATCCATTTATTTTCCAAACCTTGTACGTGGCTACATGATTTTGAAATGCAAAAATTGTATGACTAATCATTAGTTGTCAAACTGCACTGCTAATACATTATTAACTGAATTGAAACGTAGTTAATCTAGCCGGTAACAAGCAGACTTTTCAAATAATCCTTGGAACATTAAAAACATATCATGGCGTATAATCATATCTTACAGTCAAAATAGCTGTAAAAGTTTTTGTCTTTCACTGATAGTAACTGAGAAAGTGAGTTTTAAAAATTACTCTCTCTGCTCCAAAATTAGTTTGCTTCATGTTAGGGCAGAGGATAGTTGCATGCCTCATTGTTGATACATTAAAGTTAAATCCGTGATGCGTGACCAAGCATACATTATTAATTTTCGGTAATTACTTCACTGTAACATATAAAACAAATTATGTTTTCATTTGGTAAGGGCATTATTAAATCTATTTTCATACATTCAGGTGTAAATGATCTATCACAAATAGTACATCAACAGGTTGGTAATCTGGTAGGCTAGTGATATAACATCGACTAAAATCATAAGTGCCAAAAGGGCACTGGGGTATTGCTAGTTTGTACTGTGGTTTCAGAAAATTTTTCTCAAATTCACAGCCATGTAAGCAGTGAAGTGATTATTTTTCTGGTTTTTCTGTATCCTATTAAACCCTTTTAGAATTTTCCTTCTAGCAGCCTGTAGTCCCAAGATATTAAAGATTTTGTAACTCGACAATATTTGAAAACTAAAAAAAACGTGTGCTACAAATTTGTATGTCCATGCTTCGACTTCATAAATGCAACAACTGCATGGGGTTTGTGGGCACTAGCTAGCTCATCAATCGAAAGAAAACAGAAAACAATTAATTAAGATAAACACCTTCATGTAGCCCAATGATACTTCTAGCATAAAGTTATCTTATTCCAAAACTTCTAGTCCCGTTGGAATATACTTCAAGCAACTTCAATGAGGCAGCAATGTTAGTAAAGGCTGATATGATTTGTGCCAAGAGATCAACAGTTACAGTCAACTGATGAATCCTACTGGCACGCTCAGTAAAGTCACAATGACAATGCTATATTGCCCATTGTCAGGTACAATGCAAAGCTCAGCATTCTAACAGTGTTAGTATTTAAAGGCTGCCAACTACATACATTTGGAATCATAGGCCAAGTATCTCTTTCCCTTGTCTTGGTTAGCTGTTGCTGCGCAGTGAGGATGAGGCATGTAATTGTTGGATAGCACTTGGGCACGATTCCTCTACTAAAAAAAAACTCAGTTCAACGACATTGTTCTTAGCTAACTCAAAATTGATTTTTGCTGAAGTTACTTTTGAAATAATTCATAAATTTGTTCTGGCGTAGAACTTAGCTTGAGTGTGAGTGGTAAATATAAAGATCACAAATCTCTTGACAGTGAGTGCTTGAAGAACGGTGCTTTCAAGTTCAACTTACATGAGTAAGTGTTCTCCTTTACTTTGTCATTTGACAAACGTAGTGAGCTCTGGCACTTGAAGCAATGGTGCTAATCTAATTTTGCTGGCTTTGAATGAGCAAGAGAGCGAGTAGTTTCCCGAAATTTGTCTACGTAGTTTTCATTTCACACAGCAAAAATGATTTTCTAGTTTGTTCCTCTAGTCATGAAATTTTTATGGTCAAAGTATGTCGATAATGACTGGATTTGCAAGGCAAAGCATTGTGTTGATATTTAAAGGTAATTTATTTGATACGCGGCAAGATTAGCTTTGCTTCCAAACAGCAAAAAAATTAAACACTTTTCATCATACGAAATGAAAACCGTATAATGTGTCTAGCACCAGAAAAAGCAGAGGCAACTGTAAAATTGTCAAACAACTGGAAAAATGATTTATTCTTCGTTTGTTTTTCTATCCAAGCAGGAATATGTATAAAACTTTGTTTTCCCTTCATTTGCAAGTGTAGACAACTACAACATACCAATTGTTTTGCATACTTTGTATGAGTAATCCTGCGAGAAGAATTTTGAGATTCTGTTCACAAAACTTTTGCACAGTGTCACCTGTACTCACTCTATGACAGAATGTATGTATGAACAGTTTTCAACAAGTTAATTGATTAAGCGCATTAAAGAGCTTAAGAGGCACTTTGTGAGTAGATTTGTTTTCACATCAAGCATCATAAAACTGTAGAGAAAACTCATTTGCTGCAACAAAAGTGCAATAGATATGTAGAGGTCTATGGAGGTCAGTAGTAATATATGAGCAGATCTCCCTACCAAGTGTTTTTTTGTGGATTTGATCTTGGGGGGTTATGCAATGAGTTACGTCGTTGGATGAATTCGCCGAGTTTATATTGTATTTTATTTGAGGGGTATTTGAGTGGCATTTGAGTGGCAATTAAGTGGCATTTGAGTTTTGATTATTTTTTTACTTGATTTGAACTTATATGGCATTCAAGTTTTGATAATTTTTTACATAACTCGAACTTAATTTGAGCTTATATGACATCTAAATTTTGAATGTATGGCATTTAAGTTTCGATAACTTTTTCGATAGCTATATATATATATTTATGTACATTGAATAGAAATTAAATATTGTATGATTGTATATATTAAAGTTTATATTCTTGAAAAAGCCATAACATAACTTCAAACGAAGTAATAGATGAATATAAACATTCATCTGTTTGAATATATCGTAAAATAATAGGTTTAAACTTGAGCATTAGTTCTTCACTCCATTGGGCTTTAACTAATCTTTCTGTGAGATCTTGATCCCATACCTTTTTCTTAATTTTTTTTAAAAAATGGTTAATATTTACGATTTTAGACATTTTCAAAACTGTCTCAAAATTGTTTTGAATTGTTAGTTTTAATAATGTTTTCTGATTGTCAGCATTCTGTTGTAATGAATGTGGTTGGTACTGTATGGGTAGCTCTCCGTATAAAGATGCTAAAGTTAGCAAATGCTGCGTTATACAGAATAACACAGCTTGCAATGTTAATGGATATTTTGCATTTTCCTGCACGGCTACATTTTCTTTGATATACTGGTGATAAATCTCTGGGAGGAAGTCTGTTATTGTATATGGCTTTGAACTCATAATGAACTAAAATAAAAAAGTTATGTGTTAGTATAGGATGATTAAACAGTGTTGTAAAATAATTACATTTTAGCTTCGATTAAAATAGTTTTTTTTATTAATTCTTACCTTATCACCAAGAAAATCAGCTGTAGTAGTTGATACTCCTGAGGTTATTGTAGTAGTTGATGCTCCTGAGGTTATTGCTGAAGAGAATGATTTTTATGTAGAGAGAGTTGTTCTTATATACTATAAGACACTCCTACTCATTTAACTTATAACCAATAAAAACACTCACGCGAAAACTCTATCAGAATAGTGTTATTCGCGTGAAATATTCCTGTTTCATTCGCGTGAAAATAATTTTTTTATTCCCGCGAAAGCAACGGTTTCCATTCGCGTGAAAATAAAGTATTTATTCCCGCGAAAGCATTGGTTTGTATTCGCGTGAAAATGAAATGTTTATTCCCGCGAAAGCAACTGTTTCCATTCGCGTGAAAACAAATTAGTTATTCCCGCGAAAGCAACAGTTTCTATTCGCGTGAAAATAAATTATTTATTCCCGCGAAAGCATTGGTTTGTATTCGCGTGAAAATGAAATGTTTATTCCCGCGAAAGCAACGGTTTCCATTCGCGTGAAAATAATTTAGTTATTCCCGCGAAAGCAACAGTTTCTATTCGCGTGAAATTAAATTATTTATTCCCGCGAAAGCATTGGTTTGTATTCGCGTGAAAATGAAATGTTTATTCCCGCGAAAGCAACTGTTTCCATTCGCGTGAAAATAAATTAGTTATTCCCGCGAAAGCAACAGTTTCTATTCGCGTGAAATTAAATTATTTATTCCTGCGAAAGCATTGGTTTGTATTCGCGTGAAAATGAAATGTTTATTCCCGCGAAAGCAACTGTTTCCATTCGCGTGAAAATAAAGTAGTTATTCCCGCGAAAGCAACAGTTTCTATTCGCGTGAAAATAAATTATTTGTTCCCGCGAAAGCATTGGTTTGTATTCGCATGAAAATGAAATGTTTATTCCCGCGAAAACAACTGTTTCCATTCGCGTGAAAATAAATTAGTTATTCCCGCGAAAGCAACAGTTTCTATTCGCGTGAAAATAAATTATTTATTCCCGCGAAAGCATTGGTTTGTATTCGCGTGAAAATAAAATGTTTATTCCCGCGAAAGCAACGGTTTCCATTCGCGTGAAATTGAATTATTTATTCCCGCGAAAACATTGGTTTCTATTTGGGAGAAAATAAAATGTTTATTCCCGCGAAAGCAACGGTTTCCATTCGCGTGAAAACAAAGTATTTATTCCCGCGAAAGCATTGGTTTGTTTTCGCGTGAAATTAAATTATTTATTCCCGCGAAAGCATTGGTTTTTATTCGCGTGAAAATAAAATTTTTATTCCCGCGAAAGCAACTGTTTCCATTCGCGTGAAAATAAATTGTTTATTCCCGCGAAAGCATTGGTTTTCGCGTGGACAAAATGCTGTTTCATAGTTATATTATAAAGAAGGTTGGTATTCATAGGATTTAATCAGCGCAACTTTACCTATTTAAGAGCCACTGTTTTCACACAGAAAGCATCCAGTTCTACAACAGCTAGCGGAGAAGCAACATCTACTAAACCTTCTATTGCAACTACTAGGAGCTCACCTTCTTTATAAAGGTAAGAGTAAAAATATTTATTTTCTGTTAGCTAACACAACTAGCTGAAGGCTTATGATCTTTATGATCTTTTAAAATTAATTACGAAAAATTAAACAAAATGTTTTGTTTTTTTATAATGAATACTCAAGACGAAGGAAGTCAACCAATGAATGAAGAAGCAGAACCCCAGCAAACCTTTTCCCCATCACCTTCTGCTATCTTTGACATGCCAGAAAGTCAATTGGTGGTTGATGAACCAGAATCTCAACAAGATTTTACTTCATTCACATCTCCTACTAACAACCTACCTTCAAAAAGAACATCAATGAGGAAACGATCTTTTATTGATTTGACAAAAGATGATAATGAAACTGGCTCGAAGTGCAAAAAACTAGTTTTGACGGATGTTGGAGATGAAACGCTTTTTCGTCACACCAGAATACCCTTTCAAGATGCTGGAAGTAATGAACTAACCACTCTCACCTACAAGAGCGCCGGGTTAATAAACTCTCTCTCTCCAGATAGTCTAGAAAAACTTGAAGAATCCATGGAAATCTGCGAACTACCAGTACCAACAGTTATGGAGGTGTTGTCTGTTGAATTTCGTGATGAATCAAAGTGCACCATCATTTACAACTACCGAAAGGATAAGAAGATAACTCGGGTGAAGAGTGATGTTTCAACCAAAATAGGACTGCTTGTTAATAAAGCTAAGCAAACACGTCCAATTGTTTTAATTTATATGGGAGAAAGAAAGACAGGAGATGCGATTTTTCGTACCGCTGAATCTCAAGGAAGTAATCGAAAGATTAACGATCCATTCAACTCATTGTACGGCAAGAGTTTGAGACAAATACAGGCTCATTTCAGTGTTGCTCACCTACACGATTTTCCGACAGGAAGTGTTATAGCTTATGAGAATCCTGGAATGCTAAGAAAATGCGACACTCGTTGGAACAAGACTGCTGATATTATAGTGACTAATTACAGATGTATGGTGAAAGGAGAGCTATTGATTGGAGATCTTAGCATCCCTGTTCAAATAGCTTCATCTGTGGTGGCGGAAAAAAGCGGTGTAATCGTATTCAAAGGACTAAAACAAAATACGAACAACATGATTTCCTACGACATCATTCTACTCTCAGCTCTTCAAGCTTTCATTCAAGCCTCAGAACTGTTTGATACTTCGCTGCAACACACCTGTCTCTCCTACTTTGATGAAAATGAAAAAGAGAATTGTCCAGAACAGCATATCGGAGTCTTAATCGATAACACAAAGGACGTGACTTGTCTTCTATGATGGTAAGTTTCATATCTATTTAAAGAAAGATCCGAAGTATTTTTGTAAAACTAATTCATATAACTATGTATGATAGAGTCATTAGTTACTATGTCTTTTAGATATAACTTAAGAGCGTTCCTGAGGAAGAAAATGAGAAGATCTTATTTACTTCTTGCTTGAAACATTACAAAATAATAGTTTTTATAGGTTCTGTAGTGTTTAGCACAAATAATGAGATAAGTTGTATTTTATTCATTTTATTTGTTATATCAAATAAAAATCAATTATAATAATTTATTTTAACAATTTACTTAGTAAATTAGTTCCTTGTATATGTACACCATCTATTCCTTCTACTGTATTATCTTCTATGAACTCGAAGTTAGGATAGGTCTGTATGATAAATCTCCGTATTGAGTGATCTCTCATCTCACTATCTCCTATGTCTCGTAAACTTCTAACAATTTCATCCATACTCCATCCTCTACTTCTCAGTAAACAAAAGTATACACAATAATCGCCACATACAGTTGACAAAAAATTTTGTAGTTGTGTTTCATTACTTCGTATTGTTTCATATCCTCCATTAATACTTAGTATTTCATTTACATCCGGATAAAAGGAAACAGAACGCCCAAATGAGTCAAAAAAATCCACCTCTGAATCATTAGCGTACACAGCCAACCAATGCTCTCCAGGTTGGTGAGAATAATGGGTGTTGAATACGAAACATCCTGTTGGAAAATTGGAAATTTGCTTCCAAAACTGTTCTCTAGCTCCAACATGAATCCCTACGCTTTGACATAAAACGTCTGAAGATAAGATCGAACGAATTTGCATGGTATCCATCTCTAACTTTCTGTTTAAAGCACTGCGTCTCCCCCGATAGTTAATTGAAGAATGCTATCCATCTCCAGCACACCGTCTTTTACAAAGTATGCTACCAAGGATAATCCATCAGTCGTGTTAATGCTAAAACGAATTTCCACACTTGTTGTGACATTTTTCATAGAGTGAAATCCTTCTTTAAGAAAATCACCAGTCAAATCAAATCCATAAAGTGTAGTACCATCAAGGTATTGTTCTTTCGTAATACCGAGACTATCACCTTCAAGCAAAGTTCCGGTAGCGTGTAGAAACTGATGATATTCTCTTCCAAAAACCCCTCTAGCATAATTTGGCTCAAATCTTTTTCCAATTGGACAATCACCAACTGTCAATACAATACTATCAACATTAGCGTGTGTCATTCTATATGGATTCAAGGCAAAACGTCCGTTCATTGCATTGTGATCAACTAAACCTAAATAGATCTGTTTAGGTTTTTGTTTGTTTTCTTCCAAAGTGATGTCAATCTGCGCAACCCCAGCACGAATTCCATATAGTTTTATCCGTTTTCGATCAACTGGATAAATGTAGTTGTGACCTTCCAACGCCAAACTGAGTTGGGAGTTTTGTATTGTAGGATTCACCTTAACTTTACAAAGATGAAGTTCAAATTTATCTATTCTAATCTTTGCTCCTCCTGCAGGCGCCTCATTTGCAGCAAACAAAGCTAGTTTGCCGGAGGCGCGCTCAAACTCCAGCTGCATACTAGGACCTGGAATTATTAGTTTTTTCTGCTGAAATAATGCAAGATGAGGTTTTCCAGTTAATTCTATTGTCTTTCCAGCTATGATTAGAGCTCTCCTCTTTTTCTTATCTGCGGTTTTATGATCAGCAGCGTCTTTGCTAGTTGAATCATCATACAGCCATCCTTCCATCTTACCTTGATATTTCTTTCTTTCTGCACTGTTTTCGAGTAGTTGTGAAAAGTAGGAGCGTAAACCGTAGTTGTTAGCGTATTCAACGGTGGTTCCTTCTATCGACATTTTCAACTCACTGAATAATGTATGCATTGAATCCCCCATCCACACAACTGCATCATCATCATTACCTGTAATATCGCTTCCATCATCTTGAACAACTGTGGCTTCGACTTGCAGAAACGAGTTGTAGAGATCTGTGTAATGTTCAGTGCTCCCTGACAAGGTTAACTCAATACTACCATAAGGATCTAACCTATCAGGTCTGATGACAACATATTCTGATCTTTCCACCGATATGTTTGTTGGTTCCGTAGCAAATACATCCAACGTTGGATTTATGTTGTAGGAAGAACCTTCCAACTTATTACCTGTTGTTCCATTTAGGCTAGCCATCTTTTGCGAATGATGATTGCTTGAGGTGTTACTGCTTAATGAATATAGTTATCAAGCTCTGCTGTCTTTATAGCGGATTCTGCTACTATTAAAATATGCCACGTTTACCGACACCTCTTCTCTTCTTTCCACCTTTTGTTTTTCTCCTTTTCATACTATCTAGACGGACTGCATTGAGCACATCTCCCCCCAGATCATTCAACTCTGCCATCCCCCTCTTCTTTGCTGATGCTGCAAAGCTTTGTCCATCGATGACATCACACGCTACATTTTCACCTACAGACAGTGCTCTTTTCCCCAAACTAATTGCTCCTCTTTTCAGCATTGGTGCTGCGGATTTAAGTATACTTGAAAAAATACTACCAAGACCATTTCCTCTCATATTAGGCATCACCCGCCGTCCACTATACACTCCAATTCCATTTCCAGCTTGCATCTTGTAGTACTCATCAAAAAATCTTTTGAGTCCTCAGGGGTGTATCGTACCAAACTCATTATAATATTTTCTCTCTAAAGTGAACCGTCAACACAACCTTTCCACCATCAAATGGTATTCGTTGGCCGTCGTCACTCGTTATAAGTACTTGAATCAGATCACTATTTATTGATGAAGCATCAACATAGTGAGGATTTTTAAATTCTTGATACACAACACTATTCTTCTTTCCTTGAACCGGAACTACTCTCAGTAAAGGTACATTCGTATCTCCTACCATTCTATTATCAACAATGTTGGAATAAACATACAGAGATGTTAAACCGGAATTTATATCAGGGGGTGAGATATTATTGTATCTACCATGAGGGTACATAGTTTTTGGTTCAAATCCAAAAATATATGCTATATCTTTGGAAAAGCTTATGGCAGTATCAGGATCACTGTTAGTTAGTAAAGTGGTGTTGGTGATCTTGTTGTAGGAGATGGCAAATTTTTTGTCTAAATCCATTTCACTCATTCTCTTTCGTATAATCTCCTCCAACTCCTCCATACTATCATATCTTCCATTACCGATTAATATGAAGGACTTTTCGCTTTTACCAGAGACATTAGTCTTTTCTAGATATATTTTCCCTTCGGTAACATTCTTCCAATTATTAGAATAAGACATATCTAGCAGAGCTACCTCCCATTTTCCACCATTGATAACCAAATATTTATACAGTCTCACTGTAAATTCGGAATTGTTATTATCAGGAAACTCTTCACCGCTAGAGTTTGAGGGTAAAGTTATCAGCATCGACATTTTCTCAACGTACACACACAGAAAAAAGTGGAACATTTGGGATTAAACAGGTGATTAAACACTGTAATGATTAATATAAGAGTACAATCCGGCATCATTAGGGGTGATATCTGGTATTTCAGTAGAAAAATTTGGGAGTGTTTGCTGGAAGGAGTAATTAAGGATTAAAATTAGACAATAACTTTGCCAGAAATTGTGGGTAGGTCAATAAATCACTCTCAGGGGATTAAACACTGGTTTTAATCAGTTAGTAAGAACTTTACTCCTCAAGCGATTACAATATGGTTCTACAGTGTTGTTATCCTACAAGTCCTTAATTGTTAGCTTTACTGACCCAGTAAGAACTTTAATCCCGAAATGAGTAAACTCTGGCTCTTATCTTCAAGTTGGATTTCACTCCTGATATGATTAAAATGGAGAAAAGCCTTGGCATTTATAGTATGATTACCTAATAGCAAGTGGGGGTATCAATGATCGCCTAAGCATACAGTCTTATTGTCCCTGAATAGGCTATTATTTTCCCGCTTCAATCACTAACAAAGGGAGCACACGAGGATGATGAAGGCTTACCATCCGTCTCAAAACTCTAAGTTAATGATGAAACAGAAGCAGGTAAATAAGATATACTATGAATACACAATTGTTTTGTGTATTGATTAGCAACTAAGTTAAAATACTAAACTGAACAAATGATGTTGAATGTTGTTTAGTAACTAATTGATTGTTTTCTTTTTTGTCACACTCAAACTTTTGAACTTGAAGTGCTGCAAATAAAAGTTGCTACTATATCATAATTCTGCATTTAGAACAGTCACCAACTAGAGATGTCCTTCTTTAAGCGAAAATTGAATATACATGAAGTCAAGAGCTCACAGGTGATGAACAAACAGCTGTGATGTTGCCCAATCTTCATTTTCAACTTCTGAAGGTTTGTTGGATTCGGTTTATTTTTTATTTTGGGATACCTTCTTATTGTAAAATGTGCCTAATGATGTCACTCTTATTTTAGGAGCTTGAAGATCAAAATCAGCCATCATCTCTCAGTTTCAACTTGGAATCTATTGCATGTACGCGGAGTGTACCCCAGTGGATCTATATCCTAATAGACTATACTATACTAATCATCATTCAATCGAGCAAGTTATTTTTATCGATTTATTTTCTATCTTCTTAGTTGGTTTTATGTTGTAATCGTTGTATTTCCTTTTAATGGTGTTGTACTGATCTCAGTTTCCTTGTTCAATACAAGTTGCCCATTACATTCTGAAATAAGCTTTGTCATTTTCTACCAGCTAGATTCAATACAAAAGAATTACCTTCAATTCAAATCACTTCCAATATTTAATCACTCTCAAAGAAAAACCGTACAGATATAGCACTCAAGGAAGATTAATATTGATCCTAACTTTAATCAATGGCTGGACTAGCAATGCTCCAAATACAATCATCATGTGATTAACAATATGCATATACAGTGATCAGAAATGCTCTTGTTTTAATCCTTGGGAGACTAACTCAATCCAAATTTTAATCTTAAAGTGATTGAATACGGACCATTAACCAGTGCATTGGCTGTGGTAATAAATCACTCCCTGTTTAATCACATTTCAATCGCTCAGGTGATTACGTTCGTGGATAGTAAGAATTGATTGAAATAGGATTAAAAACTCTTCCACGTTTTTCTGTGTGTGTATGATGATTATATCAAGCGTTCTTTCCTTATAAACTATTCATCTACCCACTCGTTGAACTTTTCTCCGTATCCTAACCACTTAACCAGAATCTGTATTTACCTCTTCTCATTCTTCTTCCCAATATCTTTTCAATTCTGAAAATCGTGGGTCTTTTACTTTTTGCAACTCTTTTTCGTAAAAGGTACCATCAATCATCTCCTCAGCCAAATCTTTTACCCTATATACAACAGGTTTTTCATCAATAAGTACATCAGTGATTATAAAAATCTCAATCGTCCAATTCGGAGTGTATCCTCTTTCAAACGCTCCTCTTGCCTTACTTATTCTCACATAATCCCCAATCTTTAGTTTTGCTTCTTGAGCTAAACTATGTTCACCTCCTTCATACACACGATTCCATACAAGTTCCTGATTTTGAAAATTCACATCATTCGGTCTCATACCTATAGCACCATGAATTGTGTTGTTGTATGCATCAACCATTTCTGGTAAAACATCAATGTATCTGTCATCATCTTTATATGTCAAAATATCTATATATCTTCTCTTTTTAAAGTTCTGTTAAAACGTTCCACCATCGATGCCTTTATCGTCTCATTTTCGGTTGTTAAAGCGCTTGATTTTTTTTCCGCCAGGAGAGTCTTTACATTGACATTGTCAAACTCTTTTCCTTTATCGGATTGTAAAGCTTTATAGTTTTCCCTTCTAGTATTCCTCTCAATCCTCTTGCCACTACCTGCCCTGATTTGTTGATGAGTGGCACCGCCCAACCTTTTCTAGATAGAGAATCAACAGCAGTCAGTAAAAATGCTGTATTATTATTTTCTTCTTTTCGAGATCGAACATCATCAAATCTACCTGTAACTGTTCCCCTATTCCAGCTACAATTGTAGGACGGCGTTTAAACTTAGTTACAACTCTTTTATGTAACGTGGTAGGCATCCTCACCACTCAACCATTCACGGATTCTTTTTTCCCCCTCTCGCTTTCTACGAGCTTTCAGTAAAGCTCTAGCTCCTCGTAGAGATGTATGTAATGCAGATTGTAATACAACTCTTTTAGCGTGTCGATGTCCATGAATTAGTACCTGGAATGACCAACTTTTTCTTCTGACTCTTACGTGTTGATGCGGGGATTTTCTGACAGTTGTGATTCCTTCATCAGTTAGCAAGCTTTTAAATCTACTGTAATTGGTATTTCCCGATTGTATTTTACCTCCTTCAGTTAGAACGTCTCGTAGTAAAGTTTTGGAAGTCTTAGGATTCAACCAATGTTCTCCAATTTTCAGTCTGTTCTTGTCCGAGTCGAATCTACCAATTTTACTCAGATTATTCAACATTCTGACAGCAATCGTTTGATCACCTTTTTTGTTGTTAATTTAGTTGCTTTATTTTCAAACTCTCTTAAATTTTCGCTTTCACTATCATGCTCATCTTCTCCATCAGTAAGAAATATATTTCCAAGTAGGGTTGAGTCTTCAGTATCAAACAACCTCCTTTTATTAATTCCATTCCAATGTCATCATCATCATCATCATCATCATCATCATCATCATCATCATCATCATCATCATCATCCATTTTCACTGATTCTAACTCAATGTCTTTATGAGCATTTGGTGAAAGGGTATTAGGTTTATCATCAATAACTGTGCTATTGGCTAAAGGAGAAATAGACTCTATCTTCTTTTTCTTATGGGACTCCAACTATCCTTTTGTGTCTGATTTTGGTTATTTTTATCCTTTTTGACATCAGACAAATACCTACGTAGGTTTTCAACATTTTCATCTAACTTTTCGTGTGAGGATAAGTCAGAATCATAAGCCGTTTCCAGTAGATCATTCGCTTTCTCTCATATTTCTCACTGTTATAGCTTCCATAGGATTATAATACAATGGAGGTCTGGTCTTCTCTTCCTTTACCACTGTTTTATCTCCTTTTTTCCGTTAATCTATAGTATTCATTTTCAGTGAATATAAAAATACGTCTGGAGAATGTTAAAGGCTGACGATTCATCTTTTTATTGATGACAAAACAGATACAATAGGGTTTATAATAGCATCCAAAAGATTCCTCTACCAGTCTGAATCAAATTTTACGCTATCATCAACTGTCCCTCTACCACTAAGTTTATGTAGTTCCTTCTTGTAACGCTGCAACTCAAATAAACTGCTCAGAATCAAGAGGAACATTACCTAATATAATATTTTTAACACTTTCTATCAATGATTGAAACAAATCTGAGTTAGCCTTTTCGACTATAGCGATTTTTCCTTTCTTACTCAGTTCATCCAGAGCTAAAATCGCCATTTTATTTTCGCATCATTCGTGTTGAGACTTTCATCTTTATCTTCTCCCTCCTCCTAGCACACTTTTAAATAACCCAGGAACTATATTGCTGATGATAGGTCCTAGTAGAGCGCCTAAAAATCCTCCTTTTTGCAATACAGCTTTCTTATCATCTAACGTTGATCTTCTACTAAAGCGCTAATATCCTTCGCGTTCCGCTGCAACTGATTGTACTGAGATGTTGTCAATGGTATCGTTCCATTTATAATAGCTTTAGCGCATACCATTAGAGTCATAATAAACTCCTTTTTGCTTTGGCTATAACAGACTTTTGAATAGCAAAGGTTGCATTGTTTGAGTGATAACAACACAGCAGCATTTCTTGTTAATTTTTTCTCCAAATCTTTAGTCATTATAACTCTTTCGTGTTGCGTCGTTGAATAACAAAATATGATTGAGGTGAAATGAATAGTAATTGTATTTATATCCTTTACTTGGGTACATATAATATCATAGGGAGATCCGATGTAAAATTTCCCAATAGTCTATGTTGATCATTCGTTTGTTGAGTCGTATCTATTCGTAAATAAGAGTATGGTTTTTTTTGTTGCATCTTCAAAAGCCTCTTGTACATATTTTACTTTTGATGGAAAACATTGTCGAGCCAAATAGGAAATAGAAGAAGCATCTCTAGGATTTTTAAAAAGAAAAAAATAATGACTATTCAAGGAAATTGTACGATTTCCTTTTAAAAACAGATTCCTGAACAATAAAAAACTCACTTATGTTCAAATGATGACTATGTTTTGTATACAAAGCATTGGCTCGGCTTTACCAGAAACTTCATCCATGAGATCATCATTATCAGCCGTCGATTTTTACCATCTCTGGGAAAACTCACTGTTATATCTATCATCCCTTCATGAAAAATCACTCCTGGTACATCATCAAAGGCTTTTTGTTAGGCTCCATAACAGTAGTGAATTTCTGTTGGTGGGGGGTGTGCTATAGTCTGACTAGCTTCAATCATTCGAAAAATCGCTTGCGTCTTTCCCGATCCAGTTGGTCCTGCAATCATTGCTGTAAAAGGAGATCGCATCCTTGGGGTCATAATCTTCAGGTTTCCCATTCATCATAAAAAGATGTTCATCAACCAACAGTAGTTTTCATTTATGATACCAACAGGAGAGTTTCTCGCTTTTTGTATTTTTTCCATAGCTTCTTCATACATACTAAACTCAGTAACACCTCCAACAGTGGAAAATCCTACGATAAATACCAAAATCATCATAATTATCAACGCTTTACGCTTCATACTCGGTGAAACATCTATCATATCACGTGTAGTACCATCAACAGTATCAACTTCATTCATCGGTCTCATCTCAACATCATCCTCTGTCGACATCTTAACTTCCAATAACAATACAATCATATCACGCTCCATTTTTATACAATGTAAAAAATATCAAAAAAAATCAAATGCCATACATTCAAAATCTAGCTGCCATATAAGTTCAAATTAAGTAAAAAGATAATCAAAACTCAAATGCACTTAAATGCCACTCAAATGCCACTCAAATACCCCTCAAATAAAATACAATATAAACTCGGCGAATCCATCCAA
>CALYOO010000454.1:0-31075 GCA_945261195.1 Cryptosula pallasiana
TCACCCATCGAGTGTGTCCATCAAAAAAAGTTTTGTAATCTAGGTGTTTTCTAGCTAGAGTTTCAAAAAAAAAATTAGCAAACTTTGCGCTGCTAACCATGCGACTATCATATGTGTGGACATGACATACAGTTGCAGCTCATACTATATGGCATCAACAGTTTTGCAGCATCCCATCCTTATTCTTGACAAAACTCTTGTAGAAACTACAATAGTCGGTCCAACATTTATTCCCAAGGAGCATAATGTGAATGCATACAAGTTGACATGATCAACAGCACAGTAAATCATCAAGTTTCTTAACAGCCATCGGCAGTTGGAGACTTTTAATGGTATAAGATAGAAGTGCCCGACGTAAGGTTAATTATTTGCCGAGAACATACTCAAGGAAACATAGAGTTTTATCTCAAAGCAGAATCGATACTGGGGCTCATATCCAAGATATAATTGATATGTTCCTTGAGCTCTGTACCGCATTCAACAATGAGAGTTTTGATGAGATTTGATTTAAAACCAAAACTGGACCAAATGGACACATGTTTGTACAACTGGTTAGTTAGATACCACACTAAAAGTTTCGAAAACAGTTTGTTGCAACGTAAGCGGACTAATGCTCGATTGCAACCAGAAAAAATTATCTCAATAATGCAAATAGTTCCACAAATGATTTGCTTAAAAACCAAATCACTCGCAAATTAACTCTAAAAGACATGATCTTTGCAACCTATCTGTTCAAAGATGTCACAGTTGATGCGAACTTAAAAACACTCATTGGATGATTGTATTATTCACTTAGTTACACACCAAGTTGTTTTATCAAATTAAATGTATACTGGGAAAACTGATAGAACGATTGTATTGTGTTAGTGCATTTATAACTTGACCAATTTTTAGATTGTTGCTTGAAGGGAGTAAATACTATTTGCTAAAAAAATATTGCAACAGTACTTAAGAGGTAAACAAAGATGAGCTCATCAAAAGATTTGACAATGGCTTGCTTCAAAGACTAGGTTACCAAGAATTGCTAAGACCAGGCAATGTTGGAGTAAATAACATTAGATGTAAAGTGAAGTCCTTGCAAGAATTTTATTGCAAGCCAGACAAGCAGTAGGCGTTACTTGCTACCATGAACTTGACTGGAGTTACATAAGGCAGCTAAATCATTCAAGGATCTCAGGAGCAATTCAAAAACGAATTTACTCATCGCAAAAAGATGCATAATGTTTTCAGCACATTTTAGCCACTTCAGTCAATAGCCAGTTATTCCTCTCTCTGAGAGAGCCGTGATCAAAAACAAGGTAAACAGCTGTCCAGAACTTGTGAAACTACAACCTTTTAACGCCCGAAAGCTGCGGAAATATGTTGCTACTACTTCCCAGGTAAACTTATATCACCACTATGAATGAAGCTGTTGAACACACAAAATACTTTTTAGCATGTGTGAAACTCGTATGACACACATTTCCATGACTATCAGTGTCAAAATGGCAACAAACAACCTTTTCATTTTTGCTTGAAGTAATCTGAGCCAAATATATTTAAGAAATAATTTTTTCAAAGTATTGATAGCAACATAGTGTAACTGTTCATTGCGAAGCTGTAATTCCGAGCGTATAGTTGTAACTTTCTTTGCCGATCAAAAATCACATTTCTCATTAAGTAAGTTTTGTGTAATTTTTGCGCCAGCATATGCATGAGTTTCAAAAACTTTAGGACTCTCAGAAACTCAGTACAGCATTAAAAACAGATCCTGTATTTACACATACTATATTTATCTGTATTTCCAGCAGGACAGAAAGAACTTTAAACCACTGGCAGAAATTGTTTGTGTAAATTCTGATTCAGTCACAGACTTGAATAGTACAAGGGGAAAAGAAAAGCAATACGGGAGCTGTCTCTTAGTTATTCCTCAAATTGCAATTATTTCCTTCTCTCCTCATATTAGTCCAACACTGCACTCCGGAGGTAAAATTTCAGAAGGGTCTTGCAGAACAACTTTGAAACTGAAAATGCACATATGTAATTTACTTTAGGCAACAACATGAAAATAACTTTAATGCAGAGATTTAATATGAAAGAAGCAGAGTTGCAGATGGTGGCAGACTAAATGGGTCACTCTACCAATATACACACATCTGTTCACTGGCTCCAGCAAAACCTCTCCAGAGATCAAAAATAGCAAAATTGATCTTTGCCTCAAATTACGGTTCTTTAAGAGAATACGAATCGTTCACAGATCTGGAAAGAATCAACTTACAGGGCGTGCCTATTTATGGTGAGCATTTCAGAACTTTTTGTGAAGTGTCGCAGAAATTTCGAACATTCATAGTTGAGGCTGAAACTTATTGACAAGGATTTTCTAATACAAAATTAAATGTGAATGAAGTTATGCTTTATAATAATAACTGTCAATTCTAGCCAGTCAGTAGCTACTCGCTATTACATCGAATGAAATGTTTTGTGTTTGATAATGACCTTTTCAGGTTTGCAATGGTGGTGCAAGTATTTGCTACTAAAACAAACCACAGTTCTATTATTCTTGTTAGTTTCTCTGAAAATCAAACAATAGTTTTTAGATGTCACATGGCTGCAACAATAAAACTTGGTTGGTGCTTTATACTAAATAATGTATTTTACTCAAACTATATTGTCAGATATTACTAGCTACAGTTTTTTAAGTCACTGACAGATTGCATTCGATAGCTCATACTGAAAGAACTTCAGGTTGTCCTAAACTAAATTTTTTCCTTTGCGCAGCATTACATCTTTTTTTTACAAAATAACCAGAAGAGGTAGTAGAACCACCAGTGCTGAAAGTTGGAAACGATATGGGCTGACCTTGTGGTGAGTGTTAAGACGTCACTTTTCACACTCACTGCTACTTTTATAACTTTTTCTTCGATGTTTTTTTGAGTCACCACCGCATTTTTGCAGTAAAAACGGCTATGTGTGACATGATGTTTGAGAATTTGCCATTTATTTACCCAAGAAGTAATTTATATAAAGTCTGAGCTGAGTTGGATCAAGATATGACTTTAATCAGAGTAAACATTAAAATAGCGGAGTACCCATTGTTGGGAACTTGAACTCAGCAAACTTAAGTTTCATCTGATAGAAACTGACAGAGAATTTTGGTTTATGGTTCTTCTGCACCGTTGATGTAAGTATTGAAATAGCAAAGTTTTTTATTCTTGTAAATGTGACCTTAGCAATAATTTTATCACTTTTATGTTAGTGGCTGATACTTGTTCACATGTTCGAGCTTCTGCGTATCGCTGTCTCTCCAGATAGTTCTTTGTTATCGCTTTTTGTTATATTGCATTATGCTTGCATTTTTGCACTGATATTTCTCTGGCATTAGTCCAAATGATAGATACATTATTATTTTACAGTTGCTTAGTGCTTTGATATTGTTGTGGATTTTCATAGCATACATTCCTGCACATCTTATTATTATTAAGTCTAGCACCCTATACTAATAGCTAGACAAAGAAACGGTCGAATCAATCATACCGGATTGACCGACCCTGCATCTAAGCACAGTGCCGACCCTGTATCGGCCTATGTCGGCCCTGTATGACACATTACCGACCTTGCCGGGCCGGCAGGAAATGAATCAGCATAGGCTGAGAACCACAAAGTATCTTAAAAGACTAAGGAAGACGAATCCAGGACATGACTACCCCTAAACTGGATGAGGAGCTGATACAAAGGCTGCAGAGGCTGGACAGGAAGTGCATAAGCCGTTGATTGGACAGTTACCTGATAACCCCACCTACCTTTGATGGCACCATATTTATCTTAGCCATGTGATTTGCTATCTATTATTATAGGACCGTATATTGGTTGATTATCTATTATTATCTTGATTGGTTGTGACAAAGATCACTTCCTGTGACTTCCTGTGAGATGCCTATAAAAGGCAGAACATTTACCATTTGTCTTCAGTTATTGTTTGTGCAACTTGTGTCTTTTAACTAACTCGTATTTATTCTGGAGGAATAAATGGCTAATTACTCGAACGCACTGAGTAATGTGTTTGAGACGAGGGCTTCGTTCTGGTTGTAGAGTTGATACTCTATCTCGGTGGCATACCGACCCTGCTGTTGTAGCAGGTGAAATATAACAACTGGTGGCAGCAAGCTACCGACCTCAGCTAGTGGGTATTCAGCCCCCAAAATCCACTACAGTATGAATGTTTGTTTTGCTGTGCAACATTTCTTGATCTTTGTTTTTGTTCTCCACGATATTTTTGCCTTCATGTTGTTTTGATCACCCCCTCTTTCTCATTTCATTCATTTTTTCCTTTCCTCTCATCCTCATGTCGAATAAAATGCACTGATTGATAACAAATTACACTAACACAATTTTAGATAATGAAAATTTACAATTGGCGCTTTCAATAAATGGTGTTTCAAATCAGCCAATTGGGAATGTTAGTCAGAGATGTCCCATTAGGTGAGTCTCTCATAAAAATTGTTTGTATAAAGTGCACTTTTGATAAACAGGCAAACAGAATCTTGCTGAAGCAGATCAGCTGCCACGCTATTGCAAAATGCATGAATTAGTGTTTGCCGTTGCTAACCAGTGAATGTTGTAATAACTTTGCTGCCTGATGTAGCGTTTGCATGATATCACATGCTGACAAAACTTACATGTGTGCATAGCCTGATAAATCTTCTCTTATTACATGTGACAATTTTTGCTGTAACTCTATACTGAAGTTAGTTACGACAAGCTACACACGGAAGCCATCTGCGCATGCCTAAGCAGAAAATACTTTCTTTGTGGCCGTGATCTCCTAAAGATCTGTAGTTCACGATTTCTCTCTCCAATGCTGTATTTGTGCACGAAACGACTCAAAAACACATGGAGGTATAGATTGAAATGTCAGCTACCCATCTAATTAAGTTTTGCAAACCTGATGATGATATGAATATTTTTTGTGCCCTTGCCAAACCACGAGCGGACATAAAAATGTGGTCAATGCATGCAAAAATAGGTCAGTGTATACTTCGGCACAAAACATTTCATACAAACTGTCTATTCCTTTTGGATATTGCAGAAACTCTAGAGTAAACAAAAAGGTACACACTCATCTTTTTACTTTTTCACTCGGACCATTTGCAGAATTTTGATCAATTTTTTATATAAATAGTTTTTTCGTGGTTTTGACGCTTGAGTTGGTGAGTCAGACTTCGCTTAAGCTTAAGGATCGGTGAGCTGGAAAGTGTTAAGCATAGCGCTTATTTACTGTCTTATTGGTCCTTGACAGGAATAGGGGTGGGTTCCTGTCCGACCTTTGACCCTCTAATACTTTTGCTTGAATTGCCAAGAATTGTCTTCTCTTGATACCGTTTTAGGAAGAGACAACTTGTAATCTTTTGTGTAACTCTGCACTAGTAATTATTGTCAGCTACAACTATCTCACCTGGTGCCAGGTGAGCATGACTCGCCAGCAAATTCCCCACATAATTTTGTTGTCACCTTAATAACTCAATCCAGATCCATCACTGTACTGTATATTTCATGGTTGTAACTGAAAATCAACATGGCCGTCATATGCTTCTAATGTTATATGTGCCTGCAAAATCTTCCGATAATGTTTATTGTAATTGCTAGCAAACTATCATTTTACACTGTAGATAGAAGAAACCGAATTGAACAAAAAGCTTCTTTTTGGAATTTGAATTTTGCTTTGAGAAAGGTTAACCAATTTGAGCTGTTTAATAGAAAAAAACGTTTAACATTCAAAGCTGTAGTTGTATAGTTGTTTTGAATATAGTTTTTGATTTTTTTATAAAGGCTTTACTCAACCTGATTGCCACATCAGATTGTCTTCGTGATCAAACAGAGAAGATGGGATTATTCCCAGGACAAGTCTCTGAATTTGGTGAACTTGTAAAACAGATGTGTACTGGTACGGGTTATTGTATTGCTTTTAGTTTACAGTTGCTGGACCTGGTTAGTAAATCTTGAGTGCATTAACCCAATTGACAGGTGACTGGTAGATGTACATGTACAGTCTTATTAAAGTCTGGCAGACCCGATGTTGTAGCAAAACTGAGAGTAAAGAAATCACTGAAGGTTTTATTGATTATAGTGGTTGATACAGTATTCTGGCAACCGTGCTAGTAGGCAAAATAGCATGGGTAGAACAGCGCTATAGGAAGAATAGCAGGGGGGGGGGGGAGATAAAGTACAGTGGATGAGCGTTTCTGAGTATAAATGATATGGCTCTCTTAAGGCAGGACAAGTGTTGAAAAAGGATTGGAAAATGGTGACTGCAACATTCAGAGGTTCACTATGCAACTCGGAAAATCCAACCGTAAGTTTTTTTTAATCAAATGGTTTTCTCGGAATTTTTCTGTGAATCACATGAATGTTGACAGTTTTTTCTTAACACACCGACACTAGGTGATCACTAGATGCAATACTTGCAAGGAACTAAAAAATGATTTGTTGATCATGTCTTATAGTAAATATGTATTAAGTAAATTTAACTCTACATGCGTAAGAAAATTAGGCAAAATTCATCTTTTTTTGGTAATACAAAAATACCAACACCTGTTAATTATTAGATTGCTGGTGAACCGTGAAATTTATAGCAAATCTTCTTTCTTATTGCCTTATGGGTGTCAACGCAGATAGCAGTGAAACTAGAAGCAAAATTCAGCTCAAACTAAGAAGAGCTTATGAGGCTTATACACGGAAGAAATTCACGAATACTTGGCTGCTCATCCTGACGTTGACGATACTGCTTTCAATAGCGCTATAGAAATCATGGTCCTCCCGTGGTCAATATGCAAAAATGAAGGTCAGTGCATACTAGAAATACTCGGGATAAATTGACGAATACTTGGCTGCTCATCCTGACATTGACGATACTGCTTTCAATAGCGCTATAGAAATCATGGTCCTCCCGTGGTCAATATGCAAAAATAAAAGTCAGTGCATACTAGAAGTTTCGATGGTGGCAGCAGGTATTTTATCTTTGTCGTTTTTCATATTTGGTTTGCTGTTGCATTGCAACAACTTTTTACTTACAAAATGCTATAACTTGTCATAGCTTTAGAACTCAGCAACTAATCCACTTTATACAGGCAGCTTTGTTGCCAACAGTAATATTTCTGGATCTTTCACGCCTTTTAATGTTTTGATAAAACATATAATGTGTTTGTACAATGTAATGTATTTGGCACTTGTTATATTAGCTTCAGATAGAAATTCACCTGCAAATTAGGTCATGATGGAAACACTTTGTTCCACATTTCCAATATTATATTGCTATAATGGCTAATAATACTGAATGTATGAGACAAAAACCTCAGAGAATTGATTCGGATTTATTGTCATTAAACCTTTTTGCAGTGGATCATGTATATAGTAGTCTTTTTTCAGGTATATTCTTGCTTCATTTATTTTGGAAAATAATCAGTGTCTAATTTAGAAATGACAGTTATTAATTTGGGGGCTGTTTCTTTCCCAATTTTAACCCTGTAGGACACCTACAGTGTCTCTACTTATTTGATGCTCACGAGCGAGCTTGGTGTCTTAATCCTCTTCTTAGTGTAATTATTGGGTGTGATAAAGTTAGATTTGGAAAGCACTACCTCAAGTAGTCTGATTGGAATGGAATGGTTGTTAAAGTAGTTGAAATTTTGGTGTTTTAAATACAAAAATACACCATACTTCTCTATCAAAAATATCACGAATATGTATATATATTTATATGTATTTAATTTTTTTTTTATGAAAGCGAACTTTATTGAGAATGAAATAATTTGTTTAGGGCAATAGATGGTTGCTTGCATTCTTCAGATGAACTTTAAAATGAAAGTAAATGCATCATGACATAGATATAAGCACAATGGTGGTATGATGTAAAAAGTATGTTTATATGGGTAGTGGATACTGATATGTATAAAGTAAATATCAGTATCCACTGCCCATACACTTAAAGACCTGGTAAAATAGTAAAATGTGGTAAAACTACTGAAAGACTCCAAATTGTTTCAGGTGTCTAGAAAAAAATGGAAAAAAAAAATTCTAGACACAATCATAAGGTCGGCTCTCAACTGCAAAAATGTGGGATGGAACAGGAAGCTCATAGTATGTGTATGCATGTATATCAGTGGTATTTTTGATAGGGAAGAACGGTTTATATATGTCTTTTTTTGCTGATTCATATCAGAACAGCCCTGTTGATTACATTGTGTAATAGTTTTCATTGCACCAAGTGTCAGGGTTTGTAGATTTTTATCCGAACACTGGCAATGAGCCAAGTAACCAATACAGTTGCATTGCATTATTTTGTAGCTAGTGTGCTGTAGCTTCCCTTATCTCAGCTAACATAAACTGCTGTTACATAACCACTTGACCAAGCACACTTGTGACACTTCTCTCTCCGCAAGTCATAATACTTATGTGAAAGTTGCAAAAAGAGTACAGACGAAATGCAATCTGTTTTTTTTTAAAGTCTGCTAAATATTTTATTTGCTGTGAGTTGAAAATTTTTTAATTGCTTTTATATTCGTGTTTTAAATATTTTTCTCCCAAAAAAACCTGACTTTTTGTCCCTTTTTAATTTAATTTATTATACATTTCGACCGTGGCGAATGTGAAACTTAATGCAATATCGAACAACACAGCACAGCATTAGAGGAGATGTTGAATTGAATCTTTCTCGGGCGTATATTAATTTTGTATTCTTGATCAACAAATAAGAAAGATTCTCACAAAAGAAATCATATCAGGGGTGTAAAAGCTCAGCTATTTTTTGCAACATCTTTGAGTTTAAGGGTACACACCCAATAAAAAAAAACACAAATTCATTTTGCTGAAAACAAAAAAAAACATTGTTTATGTGAAACCAACCGCTACTAGTCTAATCTGATTATTTGATGTTTTTTTTTCAATTGAGATCAGTGAGAAGAGGCAACAGTTACATCTTTGTTACACTACAGGTTTCGTCTTTGAGCATCTCATCAGCATCTCGCTTTTTCAGGACCTCATCCACCAAAGAGTTATGTACTGTTGGTACAACAATGCTACTATCGATACTGTCAAATTCACAAACCTCACCAAACAATCAATTGCTGACATTACCGTCGTTTTCGATAGGATACCTTTATTGCAGTAGGCAGAAGTTGTTAAATTGAAATGATCCAAATTTAAAGAATGCCTCTAGTCATTTCTATATTTATCTGACATGTCATTGATATCCCCTTATGAAATGCTTCAAATATCAACCTCGTCAAAATTCAATTGATTTGTATTTCTCCATAACATCGTTAATAATTAGCATATTATGAGTGTTGTCTCCCCATTCCAACATCTTAGAAAACCTATGACGTGCGTAAGTGTTTTAGCGAGCGCTAAACTTTTGTTTTGGACAACATTTAGACCATGAAATCACTGAAATATAACCACAAGTGCTTCTAGCCTGCTACTACTACTAATGCTCAGTTCACACTAGTACTCTAGGAAACACGGTAAAAACTCGCATTAGTTACGGTTCGGTACTGGTCTGCACTAAAGTGCCTGTTCAGATGATTGTTTGTCTAGCGCATTAGTTTTGTATCCGTATGAAAACACCTTGGGCCCTGTTTAAGTTTTGATTGGATACGGAACCGGTATTGGTGCGAACTCATCTGAACAGCTGGCGTTTTTGCTGCGAACTTCGGTGTTCACATTTGTACAATGGGCACATAGCGCACCTGTGTAAAGGAGGCCTTAGTTGTACCAATCAATGACCAATGATGTACTGTTATTTGTCATACTTTAGTGATTTCATAATTTAAAAATTGTCCAATCAAAATATAAAACAAAATTTTAGCCTTTGCCAAAACACTTGTGCATGTCATAAGTTTTCTAAGATGTTGGAATGGGGAGACAACACTCATAACATGCTAATTATTAATGATATCATGGAAACAGAGATCAATTGAATTTTGATGAGGTTGATATTTGAAGCACCTCATAAGGACATATCAATCACATATCAGATAAATATAGAAATGACCAGAGGCATTCATTAAATCGGGGTCAGATCTTTTTTATGAGAAATCAATTATTTTTTAGAACAAAATTTGCAGTCTTTTTAAACATATCTTGGAGCCAGTATTTTGATATTAACATGCCTGATACATAAACAGCTCGAAGCAACAGCAAAAACTGAAAATGAAAAGTTCCACTGATTTCATGTAATTCTTTTTGTGCATGTCCATCAGGATCCAGCTGCTTGGAAACTAGAATTATTTAATAAATTGCCATTATCATCATGTTTTTTAAATTGAAAGTCAATAAACTAGTATTATAGCAGTGCTTGAAGTAAAAAATAGTTATTGTTGCATATACCATTAGTATTACAAGGACAAATATTAATGATGTTGTGTGATAGTAACAAATAACAATTGCAACACTGCTATAAACCATGAAACTTGAAAAATAGTTATTTCTCTGTCTATAGACTAAAAAAATACTTACTCGGATATGAAAAGATGTATTCAGTTAGTTAGTAGACAAATAAAAACCTAGCACAACAATTTTTCATAAATAGAGATTGTGAAAACAAGAGTATTTTATGATATTCATAACATTTCACAAATTGATAACAAGATGAGCTGAGATACCAGTTTGCACAGCTTTGCTTAGCCTAGTATTTTTTAAATTACATTCGTTTGAGAGAGGATAAATTACTCTATACAGGAACTATCTGTTTTTTTTTTCAACGGAGATCAGTGAGAAGAGACAACAGCTACAACATGGTACTTTTTACCAAAGCTTAAATAATATGGTTACCAACAATGATTCTGCACACTTTGATAAGTTTTTGCATTTACAGCAATTTGGCATTTCAGCATTTCTGCTACACCGAGTTCTTGTTTTAGGTCTTTGTTTTAGCACTATATTATTCCATCATGGTGCTCAATAAATTACTTTCGAGCTTTTGTCTCTTTGTAACAACGTTTTATTTAATGCAGTGATCACATAAAACCTTGATGGCATCTTTTGTTCCATTTTATATAGGCGCGGCAACAGTTTTTCTCAATTGTCATTTGGTCTTAGAGACAGCAACCAGACCTGGTATTGCTATTGAACATATATAAAAAGTTGGTTTTGTTTAATTGACAAAAAACAACATTTTTCAAAAAACAGCTTGACAAATTATTTAAACCATACCAAAATTATTCACCAGAAAATGCGGACAGCAAAATTTGGTTTTAGGGAAAAACATAATGCTTACACCGCCTTAGAACTTTTTAATAACTCGTCAATATTTTTATCTGAAGCTGCTATACGTTATAATTACGGCTTTAATAGTTGCTTTGATTGAGTTGTCTGCATATGAGGGAACAACTCCACAAATCTAGGTATTTGGTCTTGGAAAATCTAGCGACTTCTGGTCTATGTACTCTAAGTAAATACTTTTACAAACACAGACCTCATTGTTCGATACAAAATAAAGTTAAAATTGTACCATTCATTGATAACTATCATTGTATTTCATTTTGAAATGTTTACATAGTGCTTTTATGCCATTGTAGTCCATTTATATGATGCTTCTATGCCACAAAGTTGTTCAGTAAAATTGTCCAAAATTGTCCATAATTTATTCTATCAATCATCGATAACTGTAAATGTCTATTTGAGCAAGAAAATTTCTCAATGCAGTCACCATGAAGTTAGTTGATCTTTGCTCAAAGCTGTTTTTTGTTCAGGTTAATCTTGGTGTGATGATGAAAGATGAAACCAAAAGAGCAGAGTTATTGTAAATCTTGAAGTACCACCACGCGTTTGTACCTGAAACAAAGGATGGCAAATTTGATCCTAAACTAACATAAAGTTACAATTGGGAGCATAACAATACAAATACTAGAAATTATGTAAAACAGCACATGGTAGGGCAAGCATCAGAGCTTGCAATTGCAATAAAAGTTGAAATTATTTCGGTCTAAACCAGACATCATTGTATATGATTACAATTATATTTTGTGTTTCTCCAGGTGATCACTTGTCTCATAGCAATGGGAAACTTGCTCAAGATACCCAGGATGATGTCAAAGATTCAGAGGGGAGGCTGAAGGGTCTTATCATGGCACTATCTGAATTTCATGCAATGATGAACTTGCATGATACAACCTTTAATATTTCTTTCACGATAAGTAATCATCCCTATATATGTAATTAATGCAATCGCTCTAGGCTTCCGTAGTCTTATTAAACTAGTAGATACCTGGTACTTTGACCTTATCCTTGAAGTAATTCACTGTGGTTGGTTGTTGATTGCTTTAATGTTCAGCAGTATACTATCTTTACCAAGTATGATGTGCGTCAGTTTTCTGCGCGAGGCCATTTTTTGTTGGTTTGTGATTAACTTGATCAGTACATTTGTAGTTTGCCGGAAAATCTTTTATCTTCACATCATGTTTTGCAGGCTGACTCAACAAGTAAAAGCATTTCTCTCCATTTAAAGGACCTACAATTGATACAATTTTAGAGATTATAGCAACCATAACGCTTATGAGTGTTGCAATATACATGTAGATAATAGCACTGTTTGTAATATTGCGACATATTCCATACTTTTGGAAAATAGTGTGAAGTAAAAGACTACAAACATGCATTGCATGACAGCTTTTTGCGTACTGCAACTACAACAATATAAGAAACATTTAGATAGAAAGTTTCACTACCATGATAACAGCTCTTTGCTAGACAAAACACATACTCTCATGTGAAACTTGTCAAGATTAAGTGGTAATGAAATTTCTGAACGCAATGCATTAGAATTTGTTTAGTTTTCTAGATGCTTAAGCCCCAAAAGATGAATATTGAAAAGGTTCAACGTTTTTCTGAAAAGCATAAACTACAAAAACCTTGAAGATACCATCGACCAACTTTGAGGCAATTTGGGAGCATTTCAAGATACCTAAAAAATAAGATACCTAAATATACCTCAAGATACCTAAAAAAATTAACTCGAAATTTCACGGATAAATCCAGAAAATATATGAACATAAACCTCGAGGAACTTTACAAATAGATCAAGAAACAGTTGGATATCTTTGAGGTGAGGACTTAACAATAACATATTCATAGAAAACTAGAACTGCGAAAGTCCTTCATATATTGAATAATACGCCGTTATTGAAAATGTGACTTATCTCACAGGCAAAATGTGGTTTAAGTAATGCAAGTCTTTTTCCCACTGCAGATGTGATTGATGCAAAAGTTTCGTTTACAGGAAGAGTGACTTTTGTAGTCTTAAAGTGGCTTATGTCAACAAACGTGACCCGTGTAGTTTTAATGTCACAACCCAACTGTACTGTATCAGTTAATTTCAATACATACACAATCTCGCTTTAGTGAAACATGATAGCACTGGAAGTTTTTTGGTACTGATTTTATGAATATTCGGGTGTTAGGTTGCAATCCTGCTTTACAAGTTTGCCAAAAATTCAGGCAAAATTATAGTAAACTATTCGAATTTGACATAAATGAAGTAACATGCCTGTTTAAAAAAATGTGATTGAAAAATGAATTAAGCCTTAGGTCTACTGAAAGCCATTGCAGCTTGAGTAGAGAATCCATATGAAAACACCTCGTCCAAATTTAGTTCTAAAATCGACTGCTGCATTTCATATTACACAAGCATTTTTCTTATTGCTTGGTTTTGCACGCTGCATGCATAAAATTGGAATTGGTGGTTTGGGTAGTGATGGACGCGATTATTGTATACACATCTCAAATGAAGTCCATGCTTGTTTATCTTGCATATTTCATATGTGCTATGGCAATGACGGATGGCTGCTTGATTTGTTCAGGTTGCCCAACATGACACAAGGATCATCCTCTTACCTTTTCCATCAAATGTAAAGAAAAAATTGTTTTTCAGTTTGCGAGTTAAGGAGCAATGAGTGGAAGTCATGAAAATTCGATAGTGATTGGTAAATTTATAGCAAAAATAAACAAAATAGTAATGATTATAAAACATAGCGGGATCTGATTGGCCAAGGCGATGCTGTATGGAAAGGTAAGAAAACTGATTCTGACTGAAAAATGACATCATTTTTGTGCAGCTTAAAACTTATCGAGGGTTTCTGGAATAGTCTTTTGCAAGCTTGTAGTTCAGGATTGCATAAGCCTAGAAGGTCATCAAATACATCAACCTGCTGCTTACCTGAATATTTAGATAATTGACAACAAAGTGCTCAATGCAGTAGTGCTTCGAAGAATCAGCATAAAAATTTCTAATGATTATTGCACGTGTGGCTATAGTCATGGCAGCTATAGCGATATTACCCAGTCACTAACTAGACATCGTAAGTATTTGCTTATTGATAGACCATCAACAAGTGTTTGTTGGCTAACAAGTTTATTTTTTGGTTTTCTCACAGCCGTCTCAAGTGACGAGGGACACCAAGTGACGATGACGAGGAATGGAAACACCCAAACAATAATACAAAGACCCCAATTTACAACAATGCGGACAAGATGTGTTTTGAGGTGCCCTATAGATTTGACACACCTGCAAAATATATAGTCGCCATGGTAAATCTAATGCATGACAAGACTTAAAATTTGCTGGTTTAGGTTCCCAGCTAAATGGTCTAATGATACAACCAGTTACATTCCGATGGCATCGTTGGCTGTCAAAGGGACTTGACAACACAAAACTCTCAGAGTGCTTTCGGTTAGTAATCGCATCTAGTGATGCGTGGTCAGGCATGACCGTACGCGACGACACCTTCGGCAAGGCGTCGTATAATCCCCCTGCTAATCCATCACATCCGATATTCGACGGAAGCGACAGGCCATTCGCATTTGGGCAGGAATGTTTAGAATACGATGGCAGTATGCGTCGCTGTTACATTTGTGGCTGTGATATGCCCATAGACGTAGGAGTCTATGGCATAGGTGAGCGTAGTCCGAAAGTTGCTCGTGCAGACGAATGAAAGGTGAGATGTCCACTATATTCTGATTGCGTCCAATGCAGGCAGCTATGCTGCCTTTCCTTTTCAGATTGGCACAAAACTAAGGGTTTTCTCTTCATTCACTGCCAGTTAACTTAATCCACTTTTAGTACCACGACAATGGCTAACTCCCAGGAAAACTTCAGCTCTGATTTGTTTGGTGAGTATGGTGGTGGCATGGTTCCTACAACAGTGGGCTCCGATCCACTGGAAACACTGCTGAGTGGTCAGGAGCCCACTGTGACTGTGGTTCCTACTACTTTTTTGGCATGTTGCTATTGTTGTTGTTGTATCATCATCTTCTTTATTATTATTTGTTATTGCTACTACTATCATATTATTATTAATAATAATATTATTGATTGTTATTATTAATTAATGCTGTTGCTGCAATAATGCTACGAGTGTTGTTGTTATTATTTTAACAATAATAACACACGTATTAAACAATGCTATTTTTATTTATTACTTTTTTATGATATATAATTAAATATATATAATTAATAATTAATTTAATAATAAAAAAACAGATGTAAATAATAATAATAAATAATATACATACACACACTGTACCTACGTAGTGTGGAACATGGATAGCTTAAACTCAATCATTCGGTTTAGTCCCATCACATTATAATCCGCGTGGCATAACTCAAACTCTTATTTAGCTATAATATAAGTATAAAAAAAATAATAATAACTGAAATCGAAACTGATTTTAAGTAAACAATGGTCCTACATGCCAACAAAGAGCTACAAAAACCAGCTACCTGATATGATCAACTATGATTTCTCTTTGCACTTCACATGTGCACAACAACAAATCATAACAAAAAACTGTGAACCTATAAGTTTATTGAAATAAAAATAATAATATTATTATGTTATTATTATTTAATCTTCATAATATATAATAATAATATATTCAAAGTAAAATAATTTGTAAAATTTAATTAACAACACACACACACACACACATTGATAATAGAATTCTGAAAGTGATTTGTATGATCATGGCTCACACGTGCGTACTAACCAAGTATAAAATTTAATAAATTATGAAGGTTTTTTGTACAAAAAAAGGGGTGTCACGAAATAAGAATGTGAAATGTGCTGCTACTTGTGTGGTGTTACCGTGGTCACATTGGAAAAAGGATTGAAACCATAACATACTGTTTAAAACAATGAAAAACTATGTTTTTTTTTATTTTTACAAATAATTCCCAACACTGAATAAATGAGATATGTATATATTACGTAGTTAGCAATAAAAATTTATATACATGTATAATACATACACAGCGAATCACTTTGTCAATGTAGAGGGTGTACTGGTGCCTGTTGTCTTGTGCTTGTTTGCAGTAGTGTATGCAACGGTGATGTTTAAAACTATGCTCTTCTCTGTTGCTCGTTAGATGACACTCCGGTAGATACCCAATCTTCCACACACTCATACCCAGACACGCTAACACATAGAGATGAATCCCAATCATTGTAAGCAACTATCTACTTTCTTGTTCATTTGTGTATATTTTGCTGTGCCCTAATTGTGCACAAAGTGAACCAATTATATTCTTAAAATTTGCAAAATATTTCAACACAGCAATCATATTATTACTATAAAATTTTTATTGCAGATTTTGTAGTACTGGACCGTATCCGTCGGAGCCCAGCCTAATTCACGGTATGTATTGTTTCTGGTAGTTTTGATGAAATCTTATTCACTTGGTTACGAACAGTCTTTCGCTTTTCTCGGACATTTTCTTTGCAACTGAGCGCCTGCAGCTTGAATTCTACAGTTGTGCGACGCTATATGTATAATGTAAGCATCTCTCACACCATGCTTTGATCACGGGCTATTAACAGCGCATGTGTAATTGGTTTCCCTTTTGAACGCCATAGAAATGGCGCCGTTACCGGAGCAACGCTGTACGCAAGAAGTACATCCGTTTGTCAACCGGAAATGGTGGTATGAGTACACACCCACTTTTTCAGCGCTTCTAAAAGCTAAGGAATATCGTTTTTGCCTAATTCTTGGTGATTTCTAGTCAGTAGGATCATAACTTGCAGATGATTAAATAAAAATGATTCACTTCAGTATTTTTTTAAATACCAAAAGTATTTGTGGGCAAATGGCAAGCACAGTAGAGCTTGAGGAGTCATGCAATGTATACCATGTTGTAATTTGAATAGGCATACCATACTGTAGGAAGTTACAGATTCACTCCCAGCACCCAGGATTTGAACTCAGACAGCTTGCTGTTTGAAAATCAAGAGGGCTATTGTAAGTTGATTAGTCAATATGAATTCTCACTTTTAATGAGAATTGATTTTAACATCCAAAAGAACACATGTCAATATCTATTGTAAGTTATGGAAGAACCAAGTTAATCTTTCTTGGCCTGTACTTGGCATCATTTCAGCGATAACTGCATTGTGCCATAGAAACAACATTGTAAATAACTACGGCTGTCTATTAATTGAGTTAACTAGAAGATTAATCAGATAAATTGAAAAGCTATAATTGAGATGAATTATTTAAACCATAATGAAAAATTATCCACTAATGCATCTTGCTATCACACTTGGATACGACGAAACTGTCCATCTCTTTCGAATGCTTTATTGCAATGTCTTGCAGCAATTGTAACTTGGAAAATGGCCAATACAGCTCCTTCCTTCTAGCACAATTTATCAATTATTGTGTTGGCCATTTATCAATCACTAAGAATGACGTAACATATAAATATCTATACAATTTTTGATCAAGATTAAATATCTAATTAATCAAAAATTTACTGGAACATGTCAACGATTAGTTGTGATCAATATCCCTAATCCTCTAATAGCCTTATAAATAAATATGTTGTTAAGGGCAACACTTGGAGAGGATGAATAACAAGGAGTCGACATCTCTTTGTACAGTCGCCACCAAGCCCTCAAGTAAAAGAAAGCGCACTACCACCTCCCCTCTAACGCCCAGTAATACACAGACAGTCACCTCCAAACAGCCAGCAGACGGCGCAAACACTGTAGGTTAACTGTAGTAATGATGACCATAGATGACGATGCTGTAAAGTAGATGCTACATGAATATCTCATGGTTTATTTTCAGGACAGCTGAATATATATTTTTATGAAACATTACTAGTTTTACAATTTGTTTTCACACCACCCAAGTCCTTACTCAATACTTCTTCATACATGTTTTGTGTGTTGGTATGATAGCTCTGTGTTGTGCTATTCTTAGGTGTCAGTGGAGGCCACCAGATACATCCTGCAATGGTATGCCGAGGAAGGGAAAAGACGAACCACCGAGGCCAGGAACAACGCCCAGAAGAGTGAAGTCTGGCAGCTGGCAGCCACTGCTGTTAATGAGGCCATGAACACACGGTAAATATTGGGACTGATTTAAATGTTATTTTTGGGTGGAACAGTGTCGCTACTCACCCACATGCATGCTCAAACACTGCCAGTGAGTTTTTTCAATTATCTTCACAGTGCGGTTTCCCATTTTGCAGATACTCAAAGGAAGTTGTGAAAGCAAAATTTCACAACACTAAAAGACAATATAAGGCTGTGCTACGTCACAACAATAAAAGTGGAAGAGAAACGGTAAGAGATTTCCCTATCTGCATGGATACCTTTGGGTGATGTTACTACCCTGCAACCCTGCACTGACTGGCCTAAAATTTGAAATTTTTAGCGAAATACGTTCGACTGCATGGCTTTTAATTGCTGCTGTTTTCCAGTCTAGAAAATTTATTAATTGCTACCAATCTAAGTTTAATCTTGGATTCATCTTCAGTTAACTGTGTGCTATTTCACATCAACCATCGATACATTGTACTATCATAGCTGTAGGTTTGTGCGATTCAATGTCCGTCGATATTCAGTTTGGCAGTGAGTGATTGATATGCGAGACATCGCTGATCGTATGCATGCAAGTATGTGTATGGTGAGGAGTTCTTACATATTAAATCCAACAGTACTTTGGAACACAAGACGGAAAAATTGTCTCAATTAGTAAAAATTATACATTTTAACTTGAAGATTAGTTGTTGCAATATTTCGTTCAAAACGGTTTTTGTTCCAGAATTTCACTAATTAATGTTGAGGTTACCTCGATTGAACAAGTATGTTATCTGCTATACTATAAGCTGCCACACATTTCAGTTCATTGTTTGATTCTGTTAAAATGTCTTTTCAAGTTCCTGTCCATGTAATAATTATATTCCAACGCTTGTTGATTATCTTGCAAAAAAAAGACACCCACACATATTCAAAGAAATGTTAGCAAACTAAACTGCAATGATGCCCCGCAGTTATTTGTATAGATGCTCTGACACCAATGTAACATTGCACATTTCCAAATCATTGTAGGCTGAATTTGAGCTGATGGAGGAGTGTGCCAAGGCATTTGAGGCAGACTATGACGTGCATCCCCCCTTGCTACTGGACTCTCTACAAGATGAGAAAAGCGATCCGGGTGAGACAACTCCTCTTGCCAAACGCCCCAGACAGAGGCGACAAGAAGCTGCCAGTGCTTTGCAGCAGGAAGCAAGGGAGGAGAGGCAACGGCATCACGAAGCCAGTGAGAAGAGGCATGCTGACCGCCAAGCCTTCCGCAGCCGTCTCCTCGACACCCTGGATCGACTTGTCGATAAGCTATGAGCATGTTACCAGAACTGCAGCATTTATGTGTAGTATTTTTGGACTGTATATATAATATTTCCAAGTTTTATCTTACCAACTTCAGTATTTAGTATTCTCCAAAAGTTGCATTTTATTATAATTTTGTTATATTTTAACGTCTTGCCTTAACAACTTCCTTCCATTGTGCACGCCAAAGTTTATATCGCATTATCAACTTCCACATATTTCAACATTTTTTGCCACAACCACTTCCTTCCATTGTGCACGTCAAAGATTATATTGTGTTATCAACTTCCACAAATTGTAATAGGTTGTCCTCCACAATGGTTTGTTACTGTATTAAATATATATAATATTGTACTACTACTTCCATCACTCCTTGTTACCAAATATTAGATATTACAAAAATAATATATCATCACAAAGTTGAAATATGATGCACGCTTACATAAAAAATAAAGTTAAATATTCCAGATTAGTATTACAAGGCTAAGTGTCAATCAGTGGTCCAAGATGTGGGTAGCAATGGCGTGTCTCTTGGATGCAGCGTCATTGAAAATAAGTTCATGAGTTCCATTGCAGTTCCTACTTGCTGTTGGAGCGATATCGCCATGTTTGATACAAATATTATGTAGTACACAACACGCTGATATTATTTTGGTTGCCAAGGAAAGTTCACACTTCATTGATTTCAGACGAAGCCACCGATTCTTCAAATCTGTGAAGCTGCGTTCGACAACCATTCGTGTAGAGGAGTGCGCATCATTGTGGCGTGTCTTTAGCTCTGAGAGATTCTGCCCAGGAAATGGGCACATCATGCTGGTTGATAGCCCGTAGGCAGCATCACCGATGATATGATATCTACTGGGCACCAGATGATCAATGGCTCGGCCCAGTTTACTCATCTGGAAGATATGTGAGTCATGGAATCTGGCAGAGAAGCCAACGGAAATGTTCATATACCGTTTCTCAGCGTTGCACAACGCCGTTAGGTTTACTGATGTGGTGTGCTTCCTCGTGAAATAGTCCACCTTGTGTTCCTGTGGTACGACCACATTAATAAATGTGCCATCTATAGCACCATACACGTGGGGTACTTATACTTATAAAAGTTAGTCGCATTTTTCGGTATTTCATCTTCAGTAGGTAATGTTATGATTGTCGGCATGGCAGCAATCAATGCCTCAACGAACTCTTCCACAGAGTCGTGAGCTGTGGAGATGGAGATCCCAAATTGCTGAGAAGTTGTTCTACAAAAGTCAGTAGCATTTCAGTCATAAAGTTATTGGAAAACAGACAAGCAATAACGAATGGCCAACGTTGCACTGTCTGTGTGAAACCAACATATCGGATATTTCAATATGAAACAGGGAAGAGAAATGTGGTTAAACAAATTAAATTACTGGACAAGGCTAATATCTAGAATGGAAAATCCAAAACCATGTTTTGACTACAACGCCTGAGAGCTAAGAATGAAAGCAAAGTTTTTTGGTGACAGACGGATGAATCATTGCATCTCATTGCATCTCATTTGATTCAAATTTCATTGCTGTACAGTGCCTGGTGGTGCAAGAGGTTATGCAACGGTGTTGTCTCAGTCCAGACAGCATAAAAAATGCTATACTCACCTATAACTCGAGTCACTCCCCAAGTACCAAAGACCAATGAGTGCTCGCTGTTTGCTCGTCAGTCCATGTGTCCAAGGTGTCATTCTATTTCCTTCCACCAAAGAGACAGTGTATAGGAAAGCTTCTACAAACAACATATAAACAATCAATTCATTTGTTTGCGGATATTGCATTTAGGTGCAGTATCAGAGAACTTCTGACCAACCTTGATTACTTCCGGAGAAATTTCAACTACACGATTTTATTTGGATTTTCTCCTTGGGGAAAAAACCATGTCAAAATTTCTGTGATAGTGCACCTGCCTCAAAGACTTAGCCTATTAACAACCTTGTATTGGAGAAGCATTAAATGTTTGTAGCTGATTCTTTTTATATATGATTTCCATGTGTTCCATCATTAGAATATATTTAGCTTTTTCATTTATCAAAAACTTTTGAATCAAAGACAACATAACATGCAAGCAATTGCTGCTGCCAAATAGTGATTATACAATATTCATCATTACGATATAGAGAGATTGTAATTCAGCTAAGAGTAGAAGAGCAGAAGATTTTCGTCATTTTCACACAAGCTTCATTTGTTTTGAGTCTTTGTATTTTTAGAATTGTGATTTTGGAACTTTTTTGGTCAAATAACAATATAATAAAGTAAAGCAAACACAATTTTAGGATAATATTAATTCCCTTATTATTTTAGAAGTTTAGAAAAGTTAACAAACTCAGAACACATACATACAGTAACTGTACCTGATTAGCAACAGCAGTAGTATTAATTTTCAGATTAAAAAATAATTTTGATGACAAAAGTTTCATTAATAATAAAAATACTACTAATAATAAATCAATTCATTATTAGTAGTACTACTAGTAATAATTTATTTATTATTATTAGTCTTATTAATATATAATAATACAAGTTGTTCAGCTGTTCTTCGTCTTTGACTCTGCCAATTGTTGTGATTGCACAAGTTTTTTCATCCTATTAATTAATAATGTTATAACATTATATATATATACATATATATATTCTTATATACATCCATAAACAATAAAAATATTGTTATTATTAATTATGATTTATTAAAAAAAATTATTGTTAATTATATTTTTGTAATGATGATGATGTTGTTAATAATTATTATTATAAAAAAATTAATAAAATAATAATTATTACCTACTACTACTGCTACCACTACTAATAAAGAATGGTTGGACTTTAATATTCATCCATTAAATAAAAATGATATACATACCATTACTCATTCTGAAGTGGCTGTGGAACTCTGTTTGGTCCATTTGGTCAATCAAATTGAAGAAATGCCTGCTCTTGGGCAGGTCACGAGGTGCAGCTCTTGGCAACTGTTGCACAGCAAGGTAATTATCAACATTCTCATCATCGCTAGAACTGTCGAGTTCTTCCAAAGCAGCCACCACCATTGGGATAATTTTGGCGACTTTGGCTCTCCTAGCTCGGTCATTCTCTCTTTCATGTGCACCAGGACCTTGAGGGCCACCAGACGCCATGCTTAAAAACCATGGGTAACTGTGAAGAATTAGGCGATTCCAACTGAACATTTTCAACAATAGAGTTGACATCCGGTGTGTTATAGAGTGACGATGGATGCGATTTAAAATGCGTTGAGGAGACAACTCGTAAAAATTACCTGTGGCAACCGGACGGCGCCTCGCATCAATGGCCCGTATCCAAAGCACTAACCCATTTGGATGCGAGATAAGCCCAATCACGCATCCAATACAGTTGCGCCGCATACTAACCGAAAGCACTCTCAATCACATAGAGCCACATACACCATCATAACCCATTGTCATCACAAAAGTTGTAAAATGAGGAGTCACTTCAAAATTTATTGACACTTTCAACTTTGCATTACTCATGTACAATCAGGAGACTGGCACTAACACCATTGATCACGGTCATGGTAATGCCACAATCCCTTGTATTCAAAAATGAATTAACTGAACAAAAAAATCCAAGGCATGTTAATATTTGTTGGCAAAAACTGGCGTTAGATGGGTATAAAAAATGACACTCAGCACCCAAGAAAATTACAGCAAATTTATAAGTTGACAAAATTGTGTTCAAACTGGATTAAAGAAGTTGAGCTGCTTTGGACGAAGAAAAATAAAAATGCTAAGGATTCGCCAAACACCAAAATGCAACTTGGGTGTTTCTATGGCCGTAGGTTTTCAACATGATGTAATAATGTTTCGCATTACCGAGCCAGCACTTTTAGGTTTTGATATGACGCATTATTGTTGAAATTAGGTGTGAAATCAACACCATTCGCCACCCTATGTTTCTAAACGAGCAAACATTGGTTGAACCAACTATAATTGGATCCACATCAATACACACTGAGTACTCTGCTCATGTGTATAGGGTGTTAGCATCAGATGTTATAAATTTCTGACTTAATCCGTTTTAGTAGAGACAGGAAAATTCATGTGTTTAACGTCTTTCTCGCACGTATGCCAAATGCTTCATTAATCATGTATCGCAAACACAGGGAAAAAGAATCAAGACGCATATGAGAAGCAAAATGTGTTCCTTAAATGCGCAAAACAAGAAAAATATTTACGGCCTGTTCGACAAACCAAGTACAGAATGTTATTCAATACGCGGCAACTGGTACAGAACCTTATTTTAAAACATCATAATTATTCAATGAACTGTTATAAATTACTAAACAGGTTATAAAGATTACTTCAAACTTTCAAAACAGTCAAAGACAATGAACAAAAATTAGAAAAGATATTACTTAGATTACTACAAACTTGAATACTTTGCAAAGCGGCTCTTTTGATTTAGCAAATTTTGAAAAAATTTTATGATTCTGAATCGTTTTTATGAGAATATAAAACCAGTCTAGGAATATTAAGAAAACTAACATAATCATTAATATTTATTTAGGGTAAAGTTTCATTTGTGACTTTTGAACAATATAGATAAATGCTCAGAAATTTTTCTTTTATTCAGTGAGCCACCTTTCGTTGACCTGCGGGTTCAAAACAATACGATTGTTTATTGATTAAATCGTTTGCTTGTCTAATTATTTTCATTGCAAAATTTTCGGTGAGCATAGGTCGCGGAAATTATCATTATCAAAGATATTTTTGAAGATCTCTATGCCACAAAAAGTGAAATCGAATTTAATACCTGGTTAGACAAAGTAAAATCAAAGTAGGACGACATAGATGTTGGCATAGACTGAAGTTTGTTGGATATCGAATAAAAATTTAAAAGCGAGGATTTTCAAAAGCATGAGAATGAAAGCCGGTCTTGGTGATGGATCTTTCACATCAATGGCAATGCGTCTGCGTATGACACCGTTAAGCAGCATTTAACTGGAAAGTCGACCGTTCCTGAGATTATTACCGAATGGCACAACTTGAGAAAAGACCATCAAGCAAACTGTGAACTTTCCTAAATTGGCCATGGGCGATATAAAGGTATAGCTAAATATGCTGGGTTGAAAGTACCATGCCATACCTGGTATCAAATGTCTGAGCCACAATGGGAGAAAGCTTTCAAGTTATTCCAAACACCCAGAGAAGATCAAAAGTGTCAGTGCATGAATATCATTCAAGGGAGAAGACAAAGTTCTGTGATGGGGAAGAATCCAAATACAAGCCCATGAAAACCGCGGAATTGATGCATTGCACAAATTTTTTTGTGCTCGGTTAAATACCCATCAAACGAGCGTATTTTTCATAAAATTGCCTTACAGCATACAAGTCGAAAAGTGTTAAGATTGTCAAGCTGAATTTGACGAGGAACTAACACCATGTTCCCATGGTGCGAATTTGTACTGATCGGACGTCCATTCGAGTTGGTTAGCATTCATTCGGGTTGGCATTCCAATCTCTTCCTATGATAATTCAAATTGAGATAATATGTGGAAGTTGTCCCCTCCCGTCGAGCTAGTTTAGTAGCGAGCGCAATTCTACTGTTAGTAACAAACATTGGTAATACTCATTGAAATGGTGATACTCAGCAACATAGAACCACTGATCTCTGCAATGTTATTCTTACTAATGTACTATCAACTGGTGATCAACTGTCAGTATGTAAATATGTTGATGCTATTGGACTTGAGATATCAACAGCTTACAACAGAAGTTATTTTTCTCTACTATGCAAGAAAAAGGAGAGCTTCTTGTGACAACAATGATAATACAAGCAATAATAATACTATTTTGACTGTCACTGCTATTGATGATGACGATAAACAACAGCAACAGGACCGTGCTGTTGCCAAGCCTAGTAGAAAAAGACCAAAACTCTGGATGTATTTGCAGTCGCTAATAATCTAGCTATCAACCACTGTCGTTTCCAATCTCACGACTGCTACGAATTACTACACATTACTTAACTTATCTTCCTATGCCAAAACAACTACTAGTAACTACTACTACCACTACTAAACTACTGGCTGGTGGTGATTTTTTTAACTCAATAATTATATTATCAAGTTATTATTATTACATATTTCATGTTATTAATTAGGTTATTATTTATTATCATTATGAACTTGAATTAATATGTAGTTAATAATAACCGGTAGAAACAGATTAAAATTTAAGGTTATTATTAATTGGTTATGTTATTATCAATGGTAATAATAATTTCCTTTTATTACTGGTAGTTTATAATAGTTAGTTATAACAGTAATGCCATTGTTATTTAATAATTTTTATTATTGTTATCTCATCATCATTGCATTGATTATTACCACATAGCTATTACTACCGCTGCAACTACCACTCCCGTCATCCATCAAATTGCTCCTGCACACTGCTTTTGTAGATATGTCTGTACTCTTTCACAATAACACTTGCACTGAGATGGGCATTTAAATCTATTTGTTGATAATTTTTCGCACAGACGAGCAAATCTGAAGGTTATTGGACTCTTCTCGTGACTTTGAGTGTCCGGATTGTCGGCTTCCCCCCAGAAACTTCCGACAACTAAGGGTGCATGTACAACAGCGCTTTGGGAGGTACTATTGCCGTTGCAGTTATGCATCCGAATCCAGAGATACTGCCTATTCTCATTGGGACAAATTGGACAGAGCATCAAACCCGGTGCACCATCAGAAAACAGAGTGCATCTATACATTGGACAGAGCGAGCTATAAGAGCTACGGCAAGTTTATCAGCTGGAAAAAACCACCAAAGTTTGAGCCCTGTCAACCCATTCAGTATGTCAGGTTGAAGTAACGAGGAGCCAGCAGTCAAGTTATACGCAGTCCCACAGAGCACCAAGAGAGACCGTGGAAGCTCTAGCAGAGGCTCAGCCCCTAAGCTCACAGAGGGGGCCAAGGTGAGCAGATTGGCAAGCCGGTTAGGCAAGCAGAAGCCAGTTAAGGTACAAAAAGAAACTTTGCCTGCCTCTATGGTTGGTCCTTCAGCGGCTTTGGTAGATGACTACCCAATGATGCATACCCAAGTGAAAAGCCCCGTGATAAAAGATGGAATCAACAAGCCCTCCCAAGGGTTCCTAAAGCAAAGAAAGTACATGGCCAAGTACACCGATAATGAAGCAGCTTACCTAGAGTCGGAGCTAGCAAAGATGAGGGCTGAGGTGCTGAAGCAGCAGATGGTGGGGACGGACGTTAGTGAAGCCCATACAGAAGCCCGGCTCATCCAGGCAGAAATCACCCGCTACAAAGAAAAGGTGGCAGAATTCCGCAAACACCTGTTCTAGTTAATGTTGAGGTGATAGTAGAACAATGTGGTTCATTGTACTTGTATGCAGTAAATAAATGTTATTACCCTGGGTGGAGTACACCCAACAAACTATGACGATTATTTTAATTAGTGACCAGGGGGTGGTTTCATTTAGAGTCATAAATGTGTCCTAAGGCCGTTTTGGTCATTAATTTAGACCTAATTGGTCGTAGACATTTATTAGGACCATTTCAGTTACAAAATCCAACAACTGCTTTATGACTAGTTTAGGTCCGATCCTATAACCAAACACTCGTGGTTATAAAAAACTCCTTAGCATTTATTTGCATGTTATAATGATCTCATGTAAAGTATAATAAAAAATTGTGCGCGATATTGACAAATAATGTCTGGTAAAATAATGTTTGTGGTTAGAAAATAAAAATGAAAGAAATACGATGATTTGAAATAGTCATGACAATCTAAACCAAATTTTATTGCAGCCATTTCTTCCAAAAACAATTTTATTGTTTAGCTTGCATTTGTATTAAAACTCGTCAATCAAATTATCTCAAAAAACAACAACATAATAGCAGCAATACATTTTGTTTAAAAATGATTAACTTTGATGAACTAATAAATAAACGATTTTTAGAGGCGGCTATTTGAAAGCTATAACAATAATAATCAAATTTCAGTTCGGCCGTTTCTAGGAAAATCTTAGTGGTTTCAATGGTCTCGCCTGGGTGCAACTACAGGACCAAGCAATAGCAAGCATATTGTGTGCGATCACTGATGCGTCGGTCTAATACACAATGATCATCTGCAGCAATTATTTATTACCTAACGACGGTCTAAATTAGCAACCACCTAATTGAAACAAGATTAGCTTGGGCCTAGGGTTGTCATAAAACTGTCACTAAATGGTTATAGGACCAGTTAGGACCAACTTCTAATTGAAACCACCCCCAGGCTCACTAATGGGAAGGAGTATGTGGAGAATAGGTTGGATGAATTTTTGCTGCTATAACTAGTAACCAGCACGCACGTGTTAGTGTGCAGTCAAGCATTATTGTTGCAGACAAATTTAGACATGTGCAGACCATAAGCAGATTGCTTGCAGAGATCAATGTTAGACAGAAGGTCAATGCTCCTCCTACATGCCGGTACAGAAGGAGGAGCACAACAGCTACTACAATTATTGATTGGATTATTCATATTACTTCCTTGTTACTGGCTAATTTGTGCAATGCATGAATGATTCTCTAGTTTTTGATAACATTGTACATTAGATATGAATATTGTATCGTATAAAAGGCCATGTAATAGTCAGTTTCAGTCAGATGAATAATAAAACTTGGAGCACAAACACTTCTCTCCCTTATATGTAAATTTTCATTTGTCAACCATTGGTCATGCGCAATGCAGTTAAGAAGTGGCAACCCTTATAGGTTTTCAGCACAGTAGTTTAAAAATCTATAGCAGCCTGAGTTTAAAAAAGAAAAATAGGGAATAATTAATAAAAGATTCAGTATTAAGAATAATAAAATTTACTTAGAGTACTTCAAACAACCCTGATTTCCATATTTGAGAAAAACAGTGGAGCCTCGGAGTTTGGTTCCACATTTTACACCAGTCTGTCTTTGTTTGATGCGTGATTACCTACGCAGTGGTGAGGCTGGTTTATTCACCAGTCCATGGAGAGAGTGTTTAGGCTGTTGAACTTTGTTAATGTAGTTGGCACATACACTGCCAGGATGTTGATTATGGGTTTAATATTCATAGCAGCGAGGCGTTCCTCGTAGTGTTCCTGTGCTGGGCATACGATTTTCAGTATAAGCTTTTCCAGACGGATTAGCTCATCGACGCCAATAAGTGATGACATAGGAAACCATGCTACGCAGCCGTAACTCATCTTTGGTCTTATGCATGAGCTTTAGTATTTTACTGCACTTACTAGAAGTAGCAGTTGTGGCAGATCGGTATTAATACCAAGTTAGTAGTTAGTAGGAGCGCGGGGGTCGGTCAGACTCTAGTAGCAGCTGTACTGGGCAGGGTTTAAGCCCTTTTATGAGCTCGCATTACAGCAGGGTCGGCTGTGCTTAAGGCGATAGTAGACGGACTCGGTGCCAGTTGCCGCGATAATAAGCGGAGTAGGAAGGCAAATTGTAATAGTCTTGATAAAGGAGCAGTTGTGTCCAAGTAGTAACGGGCAATTCCACTACATTTAGGTGTTTCAGCTGAAACTAAGAACATTATTGTAGCTGGTGAGAGGTTTGTTTGTACTAAGGATTTTAAAATTTATGCCAACAGCTTAACAAGTTGGATGTACTTTAATTGAAAGCCAAGTTTTTTATAACTAATTCCAAGTCTTTTTGCCAAATAGGAATTAGAAACACCCATTGCTTAATGCTGCATGATAAGTTGCTGCAATTAAACTTTGTAAAATAAGCTAATGTGGGCAAACTCCCCAAGCACTCTGAACACTACTCACAACCCATCACTAAATGGGCACTGGCTGAAACTTGGCACAGCATCTTACTGTAGTACCTTTATCACAAGCATGGTAAAAAAAAGAAAATACTCCCTTGCATGATGAAAACATATTTCACCAAATTCGTAATACGCTACGCGAAATGGCAAAGGTGCTAATTAAGGTGAAATCCACCTTGAAGAATAAACGGACACTTGTCCAACTTCTTGACCCTATTCACTTCAGACACTTTGTATTGGCAGCCGTAAAGATAGCAGGGTACAACCCCCTGAAAAACCAAATGGAAAAGCTTTCATCGTATTGAAGCTTAAAGCCTCACTCACTAAACTTTGTCGACTGCTTTTGAGCAAGGCAATGCAATTGAATCAGGATTTGAAAGTGAAGCAATTCAAGAACTTCGAGGAGCTTGTACCTATGTGATGGAGAATACAGCTATGGTCTCATACTCTCCGACCTTTGTATGGAGCGAACAAAAACACCACTACTCTTGTGCCACTTTCGAATGACCTTAAAGACTATGGTTTCTTAAAAAACACCAGAATAACTGGACTTTTCACCAGCTCAAAGCATAATATTGCTTTTTACAACCAGCTTCAGAGGTCACTTCTAGCTCGCATCGTCTTATTCAATAGGAAAAGAAGTGGTGAAGCAGCTCGGATGAAACTAGAAGACTTACATGGCCTGAGGTCGGTCTTTTCAACTGAACAGCTGGGTCTCAGTCAAATATAGCTAACACTTGCCAGCTAACTAAAACCAGATAAAGTCAGTTGAAAGTGGGGCCGTACTGTGCCAGTTCTACTAAAACAAGCTATGAGTGAAGCCCTAGATCTATTAATTGAACGGCAAAAAAAATGTGGGTATCGACCATCCAGATGTTTTCTCAGCTAATAGTGGAATGTGCTTTAGGGGATGCCAGCTGATTAGAACATATGCCCAACAATGCCAGGCAGGAAAGTCAGAAGCGCTTCGCCCAACCATCCTTGGCAAGCATATCGCTATAATGAGCTAAGTGCTGAATCTCAGGGATACCGAGATAGATGTCCTTGCTGGACTTTTAGGGAACGACTTTCGGGTTCACTGTGAGTATTTTCATCTTCCAGAAGAAACAGTGCAGCTGGCGAAGGTGTCAAAAGTTTCACTACTCCTTGAGCAGAGTAAAATAGGAGAGTTCTCTGGATAAGAGCCAAGTGAGATCAATGTCAGCTTAGATGACGAACTAGAGAGTAGGTTGCTTGTTTTTCTATTTAGATGTTGTGTCATGTTGTCCAGTCAATGAATAAAAGTTATTGTTTAAAGGAGCTCAGTAAAGCACGGCATCTCATTTATAACAGTAACTTAAGAAAACAGGTTCAAAATAAAGCCAACTACGTAAACTTGCTGTTGGTGATAAACTACAATTATTCAGCATGAATATATATATTGGATTAAACTAACAACATGCTTTAAAAGTTCTGTTAAGCTTTGAGCTTTAGATTTCAGTGGTGTCTCTTAGCTTTTGTAAGTAGGTTTATCATTTTGTACTATTTACACAGTTGGAGAAGCGGAAAATGCTGCTGACAGTCCTACCACAGACAAACAATCGGGAATTACTTACGCATCCGCAAACTAATCTGATTTAAAGTCTGACGA